>JAWNNQ010000113.1:0-18471 GCA_035044765.1 Leucophenga montana | reverse complement strand
CACAAACATATGTGCAATCCATTTGCAGCGAATAATTACATTCCATTTGTAGAAATGACCTGTGATTGCCAATTGCATGACATTCGGCGGTTATTTTTTGAATGTCAGTTATGCAGAAAAATTTAATTTTTGCAAGATGCTCATGTATACGAAAAGCTAAATCCTTTTTATACAACTTCCTTTAACCATTCGCTACTTGTAGCAACTATAGAATTTGATCCGCAGTTTGATTATCAATTTGAAATTTGCATTTGAAAAGCTAGAAACAGAATAATAACAATGCTGCATTTGAATCACCTTGTTCATGGTAACTATTGTGATTGGTAAATTTGGAATAAATGGTAATCATTGTGTATGACAATCGTAATTTGGCGGGCATTTTTTGAATATCAATTATGCAGAAAAAGGCAATTTTTGCGAAGATGCTCATAATAAAAAAGCTAAATCCTTTTTATACAACTTCCTTTAACCTTTCGCTACCAGCAGCAGATATAATGATCGACTGGCTTCTCATTTTAATCATTTAGCAGCGGCTCTGGTCGTTAATACATGTCGTAGACGGCTCCAACGATTTCATCCAAATAATATTCAAAATAGGCATTAAGCCAAATTTTTTTGTTATATTAATGTAAATACTCTAAACTAAATGCCTTAATGTCATTTTTTTTTAACATACAAATGTATTATAGTTTTTAACTAAAAATACGAAAATAGATGCGGGGTTACATACATTCAGTTATTTGAGATTTTCTAAAAACGCTCATAATAACTTTTCAATTTGGGAGTCTATATCATGTTTATCTAAATCAATTGTCTCTACTCGCCCGCAGTTTCGCTATTATACAAATTTTTCACAAAAATCATTTTGTCTAATCAGCTCCCTAATTATTTAAGATTTAAATATCAAACAACCGTCTATGATGCCAAATAATATGCATACATATGCGTCATAATAAAATACATTGATTTTTTATTCATTTGCTCATTTATTTATTGTTTATATTGCTTAAATAAATTATTTAAATATATTTCTCACAGCGGCACCCTGTGCCAATCGTATGGTCTACAAAATTCCTCTGTTACTAGAATGCGTTGCTAACTTCACGCAGGTTTCGGTGTTTTTGTTCAAATGGTATTTTATTTTTCTTTTTTTTTTGGAAAAGAGGTATTTTCCATTTTCAGTATACAAGTAGTGGGGTCTAGCAAGAAAAGAATCGACAATAACTACAAAAAAATTGAGACTTTGACATCAGCTTTTATCCATCGAACTTGTCAAAGTCTATTTAATGATGAGACTGCAATAGCTACATTCTGTAGTTCAATATATAGAATATTAAAAGAAGGAAAAGAAATAAATAAAGACGCTCTTCGATTTAATTTTCAATCTCATTGCTTTCTCTGCGGTGGGTTTTTCGGTAATATTTCAAAACAAAAAATTTCTTCTGTTCAAAACGATACAAGAGATAATATATTACAGTATATTCAAAAAGAAAACACATTACATGATTTCGATAAAAACCTTTCAGCTCGTTTGAGAAATGTGCCTGATTTAGTCGCAGTGAAAGCGCATTATCACAGACTTGTATGTCTGGTTCTTATAACAAAAGAACTGAAAGAAAAAGGAGTCGCTCAGCATGTGAAAACACTAAGAATTTTATTAATTATCTTATTAATTATATCGTTGATAACGAAACAGAATGTCAATTTTCTGTCAATGAAATAAAAGAGGGTTTTTCAGGAGATCTTAAGACTACATAACTATTAGGAACAAATTGAAAGAGCATTTTCAGAACGATATCGAGTGTCATTTGATTGAAAGAGACATGATAATTTTACATAACAATGGTACTGCAAGTAAGAAACTCTGCAAAGACTGGTACGAAAAAATATTAAAAAATAAAGAAGACGAACGAACTAGAATTGTTCAAATGGCTGCTGAATTTGTTTTAGAAGATATACGTTCTAAAGTATACGAAATGAATTACTACGAAATTCCAGATTTAAACGGTGGCAATCTTTTTAAGGATGTTCCTGAAACTTTGCAATTTTTTTTTAAATATTGTGTGTAAAAGTAATAAAGAAGAGTACAAATAGTGTTCGTAGGATGGATAAAAAAGTGGCCACAATGTCTCATTGCATTTTCACATCTGTAAGGCCACGTTCTTTTTTATCTCCAATGTCGACATCGTCGATGATTCACAAAAAATATGCCTCTAAAGGATTGATCGACTCATTATCTAATTTAGGTTTGTGTTCCTCATATAAAGAAACTGCGCTTTGAAGCATCGATTATCAAGGACCCTGCTAATCATACGTTTTCTCCAGATTCCTACGTTCAATTTATTTATGACAATGCGGATCATTATACATGCACAAGATGGCAAGAATACTTGCCATGCAATGGGTGGAATAATGGCGTCGGCGTCTAGTGTTACTTCAAAGAAAACCATCTCTAGATTAAAACAGATTCATTCTTCTCAAGAGATAGGCGAAATTGGATTTGTGAAATTGAAATGTTTTGAAAATAAAAATTCCGATGGATTGAAAACAATTCAAATAGAAGATATTTTAGATGTTACGGACAACTTTCAAATTTCTTCGGCAGATTTTATATGGTCTTATTCAAAATTTGCAAACAACAAATCCGATGGTTGGAAATGGTTCATGGAGAAGTTACATATTAATTTGATTTATCATATTTCAATAATTATTCCTGTGCCGTTTATAAAAAATCCACCGAGTGATTATGATACAATTTTTACATCGTTGGTAGAAGCGGCTAAACAATGCCAAAAACAAGAGCAAAAGATTGTGTTCGTAACGTTTGACCAACCGCTATACCATAAAGCTCGTGAACTCTTAGCCAGTATTGATTTAGATAATGATCCCTACAATTTGTCGTCAATCCAAGTAAGACTTGGGGGTTTTCATTTATGGATGTCGTTCCTCGGAGCGATTGGATTTATCATGGATGGTAGTGGACTTAAGGAGGCTTTTTGTGAAATATATGCAGAAAATTCATCCGATAAAGCTCTTTCCGGGAACGAAAAGAGGAAGTTAATGATTCAGATAAAATTGTGGATGAAGAATCAATGCAGACTGGAAATAATATTGGAGACGAAGAAGGTGATGGTCTTGAAGATTTCGGAGATCTACTAGAATCGGGAAGGTTTGTCGAGTCTAACAATAAAGAAATGCCATCAAAGAGACAAAAACTAATATATAAGTGATTCGAATTCAAGATAAGGTATTTATAAGATTAGTATTATATAAGGTACTATATTAGGTATTTTTATAAGATTTGTGTATTTAAAAATATTATAATAAATATCGTAAACAGTATAAAGTATCTAAATTCAATAGTATGATTTACATGTACATATATATATTAATGAGATTTTCTATGACATAAATGTAATTAGAATTAAATACAACATTTTTACTGAAAAAAAATTGCAGCAGTCAATTTTTTAGATGAAATCCCCTTTAAATCATATCTTTTATACAATTTAGAACAACTATCTTACGTTTTTCAAGTGATTAAAGTAGAGATTTGCCGGAAATTAAGATAAACCGTTTTTTACCCTTAAATTGACTTATTGCACGGTTCCCAACGATCTAAACTTTACACGAAAAAGAGGATTTGACGCACACGATGCGCATGGCAAACCTTGGTAGTGGTTGCTTGCGCACGGAAGCATGAAAAAATTGTCCGTCTGTTTGTGGTTCATTGCCGAGTCGACGAAAATATTTGGGCCAAAATTGAAACAACCAACAAATAGCTGATATCAGTGGCTTTAAATTGACGTATTGCACGGTTCCCAAAGATCTAAACTTTACACGAAAAACATTATTTAGTTGACCTACACGTTGCGCATGGCAAACCTTGGTAGTTGTTCCTTGCACACGGAAGCATGCAAAAATTGTCCGTCTGTTTGTTGTGGAGTGCCGAGTCGACGAAAATATATGGGCCAAAATTGAAACAACCAACATATAGCTGATATCAGTGGCTTTAAATTGACGTATTGCACGGTTCCCAAGGATCTAAACTTTACACGAAAAACATTATTTAGTTGACCTACACGTTGCGCATGGCAAACCTTGGTAGTTGTTCCTTGCACACGGAAGCATGAAAAAATTGTCCGTCTGTTTGTTGTGGATTGCCGAGTCGACGAAAATATATGGGCCAAAATTGAAACAACCAACTTATAGCTGAGATCAGTGGCTTTAAATTAACATATTGCACGGTTCCCAAAGATCTAAACTTTACACGAAAATCATTATTTAGTTGACCTACAATTTGCGCATGGCAAACCTTGGTAGTTGTTGCTTGCGCACGGAAGCATGAAAAAATTGTCCGTCTGTTTGTTGTTCATTACCGAGTCGACGAAAATATATGGGCCAAAATTGAAACAACCAACATATAGCTGCGATCAGTGACTTTAAATTAACATACTGCACGGTTCCCAAAGATCTAAACTTCACACGAAAAACATTATTTAGTTGACCTACACGTTGCGCATGGCAAACCTTGGTAGTTGTTGCTTGCGCACGGAAGCATGCAAAAATTGTCCGTCTGTTTGTTGTGGAGTGCCGAGTCGACGAAAATATATGGGCCAAAATTGAAACAACCAACATATAGCTGATATCAGTGGCTTTAAATTGACGTATTGCACGGTTCCCAAAGATCTAAACTTTACACGAAAAACATTATTTAGTTGACCTACACGTTGCGCATGGCAAACCTTGGTAGTTGTTGCTTGCACACGGAAGCATGAAAAAATTGTCCGTCTGTTTGTTGTGGATTGCCGAGTCGACGAAAATATATGGGCCAAAATTGAAACAACCAACATATAGCTGATATCAGTGGCTTTAAATTGACGTATTGCACGGTTCCCAAAGATCTAAACTTTACACGAAAAACATTATTTAGTTGACCTACACGTTGCGCATGGCAAACCTTGGTAGTTGTTGCTTGCGCACGGAAGCATGCAAAAATTGTCCGTCTGTTTGTTGTGGATTGCCGAGTCGACGAAAATATATGGGCCAAAATTGAAACAACCAACATATAGCTGATATCAGTGGCTTTAAATTGACGTATTGCACGGTTCCCAAAGATCTAAACTTTACACGAAAAACATTATTTAGTTGACCTACACGTTGCGCATGGCAAACCTTGGCAAAATTGTCCGTCTGTTTGTTGTGGAGTGCCGAGTCGACGAAAATATATGGGCCAAAATTGAAACAACCAACATATAGCTGATATCAGTGGCTTTAAATTGACGTATTGCACGGTTCCCAAAGATCTAAACTTTACACGAAAAACATTATTTAGTTGACCTACACGTTGCGCATGGCAAACCTTGGTAGTTGTTGCTTGCACACGGAAGCATGAAAAAATTGTCCGTCTGTTTGTTGTGGATTGCCGAGTCGACGAAAATATATGGGCCAAAATTGACAACAAACAACATATAGCTGATATCAGTGGCTTTAAATTGACGTATTGCACGGTTCCCAAAGATCTAAACTTTACACGAAAAACATTATTTAGTTGACCTACACGTTGCGCATGGCAAACCTTGGTAGTTGTTGCTTGCGCACGGAAGCATGCAAAAATTGTCCGTCTGTTTGTTGTGGAGTGCCGAGTCGACGAAAATATATGGGCCAAAATTGAAACAACCAACATATAGCTGCGATCAGTGGCTTTAAATTAACATACTGCACGGTTCCCAAAGATCTAAACTTTACACGAAAAACATTATTTAGTTGACCTACACGTTGCGCATGGCAAACCTTGGTAGTTGTTGCTTGCGCACGGAAGCATGCAAAAATTGTCCGTCTGTTTGTTGTGGAGTGCCGAGTCGACGAAAATATATGGGCCAAAATTGAAACAACCAACATATAGCTGATATCAGTGGCTTTAAATTGACGTATTGCACGGTTCCCAAAGATCTAAACTTTACACGAAAAACATTATTTAGTTGACCTACACGTTGCGCATGGCAAACCTTGGTAGTTGTTGCTTGCACACGGAAGCATGAAAAAATTGTCCGTCTGTTTGTTGTGGATTGCCGAGTCGACGAAAATATATGGGCCAAAATTGAAACAACCAACATATAGCTGAGATCAGTGGCTTTAAATTAACATATTGCACGGTTCCCAAAGATCTAAACTTTACACGAAAATCATTATTTAGTTGACCTACAATTTGCGCATGGCAAACCTTGGTAGTTGTTGCTTGCGCACGGAAGCATGAAAAAATTGTCCGTCTGTTTGTTGTTCATTACCGAGTCGACGAAAATATATGGGCCAAAATTGAAACAACCAACATATAGCTGCGATCAGTGACTTTAAATTAACATACTGCACGGTTCCCAAAGATCTAAACTTTACACGAAAAACATTATTTAGTTGACCTACACGTTGCGCATGGCAAACCTTGGTAGTTGTTGCTTGCGCACGGAAGCATGCAAAAATTGTCCGTCTGTTTGTTGTGGAGTGCCGAGTCGACGAAAATATATGGGCCAAAATTGAAACAACCAACATATAGCTGATATCAGTGGCTTTAAATTGACGTATTGCACGGTTCCCAAAGATCTAAACTTTACACGAAAAACATTATTTAGTTGACCTACACGTTGCGCATGGCAAACCTTGGTAGTTGTTGCTTGCACACGGAAGCATGAAAAAATTGTCCGTCTGTTTGTTGTGGATTGCCGAGTCGACGAAAATATATGGGCCAAAATTGAAACAACCAACATATAGCTGATATCAGTGGCTTTAAATTGACGTATTGCACGGTTCCCAAAGATCTAAACTTTACACGAAAAACATTATTTAGTTGACCTACACGTTGCGCATGGCAAACCTTGGTAGTTGTTGCTTGCGCACGGAAGCATGCAAAAATTGTCCGTCTGTTTGTTGTGGAGTGCCGAGTCGACGAAAATATATGGGCCAAAATTGAAACAACCAACATATAGCTGATATCAGTGGCTTTAAATTGACGTATTGCACGGTTCCCAAGGATCTAAACTTTACACGAAAAACATTATTTAGTTGACCTACACGTTGCGCATGGCAAACCTTGGCAAAATTGTCCGTCTGTTTGTTGTGGAGTGCCGAGTCGACGAAAATATATGGGCCAAAATTGAAACAACCAACATATAGCTGATATCAGTGGCTTTAAATTGACGTATTGCACGGTTCCCAAAGATCTAAACTTTACACGAAAAACATTATTTAGTTGACCTACACGTTGCGCATGGCAAACCTTGGTAGTTGTTGCTTGCACACGGAAGCATGAAAAAATTGTCCGTCTGTTTGTTGTGGATTGCCGAGTCGACGAAAATATATGGGCCAAAATTGAAACAACCAACATATAGCTGATATCAGTGGCTTTAAATTGACGTATTGCACGGTTCCCAAAGATCTAAACTTTACACGAAAAACATTATTTAGTTGACCTACACGTTGCGCATGGCAAACCTTGGTAGTTGTTGCTTGCACACGGAAGCATGAAAAAATTGTCCGTCTGTTTGTTGTGGATTGCCGAGTCGACGAAAATATATGGGCCAAAATTGAAACAACCAACATATAGCTGATATCAGTGGCTTTAAATTGACGTATTGCACGGTTCCCAAAGATCTAAACTTTACACGAAAAACATTATTTAGTTGACCTACACGTTGCGCATGGCAAACCTTGGCGGTCGACGAAAATATATGGGCCAAAATTGAAACAACCAACATATAGCTGATATCAGTGGCTTTAAATTGACGTATTGCACGGTTCCCAAAGATCTAAACTTTACACGAAAAACATTATTTAGTTGACCTACACGTTGCGCATGGCAAACCTTGGTAGTTGTTGCTTGCACACGGAAGCATGAAAAAATTGTCCGTCTGTTTGTTGTGGATTGCCGAGTCGACGAAAATATATGGGCCAAAATTGAAACAACCAACATATAGCTGATATCAGTGGCTTTAAATTGACGTATTGCACGGTTCCCAAAGATCTAAACTTTACACGAAAAACATTATTTAGTTGACCTACACGTTGCGCATGGCAAACCTTGGTAGTTGTTGCTTGCGCACGGAAGCATGCAAAAATTGTCCGTCTGTTTGTTGTGGATTGCCGAGTCGACGAAAATATATGGGCCAAAATTGAAACAACCAACATATAGCTGATATCAGTGGCTTTAAATTGACGTATTGCACGGTTCCCAAAGATCTAACTTCCGAAACCTGAAACGACCAACTATAGCTGAGATCAGTGGCTTTAAATTAACATATTGCACGGTTCCCAAAGATCTAAACTTTACACGAAAATCATTATTTAGTTGACCTACAATTTGCGCATGGCAAACCTTGGTAGTTGTTGCTTGCGCACGGAAGCATGAAAAAATTGTCCGTCTGTTTGTTGTTCATTGCCGAGTCGACGAAAATATATGGGCCAAAATTGAAACAACCAACATATAGCTGCGATCAGTGACTTTAAATTAACATACTGCACGGTTCCCAAAGATCTAAACTTTACACGAAAAACATTATTTAGTTGACCTACACGTTGCGCATGGCAAACCTTGGTAGTTGTTGCTTGCGCACGGAAGCATGCAAAAATTGTCCGTCTGTTTGTTGTGGAGTGCCGAGTCGACGAAAATATATGGGCCAAAATTGAAACAACCAACATATAGCTGATATCAGTGGCTTTAAATTGACGTATTGCACGGTTCCCAAAGATCTAAACTTTACACGAAAAACATTATTTAGTTGACCTACACGTTGCGCATGGCAAACCTTGGTAGTTGTTGCTTGCACACGGAAGCATGAAAAAATTGTCCGTCTGTTTGTTGTGGATTGCCGAGTCGACGAAAATATATGGGCCAAAATTGAAACAACCAACATATAGCTGATATCAGTGGCTTTAAATTGACGTATTGCACGGTTCCCAAAGATCTAAACTTTACACGAAAAACATTATTTAGTTGACCTACACGTTGCGCATGGCAAACCTTGGTAGTTGTTGCTTGCGCACGGAAGCATGCAAAAATTGTCCGTCTGTTTGTTGTGGAGTGCCGAGTCGACGAAAATATATGGGCCAAAATTGAAACAACCAACATATAGCTGATATCAGTGGCTTTAAATTGACGTATTGCACGGTTCCCAAAGATCTAAACTTTACACGAAAAACATTATTTAGTTGACCTACACGTTGCGCATGGCAAACCTTGGTAGTTGTTGCTTGCACACGGAAGCATGAAAAAATTGTCCGTCTGTTTGTTGTGATTGCCGAGTCACGAAAATATATGGCCAAAATTGAAACAACCAACATATAGCTGCGATCAGTGGATTGGCTTGAACACTGCTGAACAGTACTTGCACGGTTCCCAAAGATCTAAACTTTACACGAAAAACATTATTTAGTTGACCTACACGTTGCGCATGGCAAACCTTGGTAGTTGTTCCTTGCACACGGAAGCATGAAAAAATTGTCCGTCTGTTTGTTGTGGATTGCCGAGTCGACGAAAATATATGGGCCAAAATTGAAACAACCAACTTATAGCTGAGATCAGTGGCTTTAAATTGACGTATTGCACGGTTCCCAAAGATCTAAACTTTACACGAAAAACATTATTTAGTTGACCTACACGTTGCGCATGGCAAACCTTGGTAGTTGTTGCTTGCGCACGGAAGCATGAAAAAATTGTCCGTCTGTTTGTTGTTCATTGCCGAGTCGACGAAAATATATGGGCCAAAATTGAAACAACCAACATATAGCTGCGATCAGTGACTTTAAATTAACATACTGCACGGTTCCCAAAGATCTAAACTTTACACGAAAAACATTATTTAGTTGACCTACACGTTGCGCATGGCAAACCTTGGTAGTTGTTGCTTGCGCACGGAGCATGAAAAATTGCCTCTGTTTGTTGTGAGTCCGAGTCGACGAAAATATATGGGCCAAAATTGAAACAACCAACATATAGCTGATATCAGTGGCTTTAAATTGACGTATTGCACGGTTCCCAAAGATCTAAACTTTACACGAAAAACATTATTTAGTTGACCTACACGTTGCGCATGGCAAACCTTGGTAGTTGTTGCTTGCACACGGAAGCATGAAAAAATTGTCCGTCTGTTTGTTGTGGATTGCCGAGTCGACGAAAATATATGGGCCAAAATTGAAACAACCAACATATAGCTGATATCAGTGGCTTTAAATTGACGTATTGCACGGTTCCCAAAGATCTAAACTTTACACGAAAAACATTATTTAGTTGACCTACACGTTGCGCATGGCAAACCTTGGTAGTTGTTGCTTGCGCACGGAAGCATGCAAAAATTGTCCGTCTGTTTGTTGTGGAGTGCCGAGTCGACGAAAATATATGGGCCAAAATTGAAACAACCAACATATAGCTGATATCAGTGGCTTTAAATTGACGTATTGCACGGTTCCCAAGGATCTAAACTTTACACGAAAAACATTATTTAGTTGACCTACACGTTGCGCATGGCAAACCTTGGCAAAATTGTCCGTCTGTTTGTTGTGGAGTGCCGAGTCGACGAAAATATATGGGCCAAAATTGAAACAACCAACATATAGCTGATATCAGTGGCTTTAAATTGACGTATTGCACGGTTCCCAAAGATCTAAACTTTACACGAAAAACATTATTTAGTTGACCTACACGTTGCGCATGGCAAACCTTGGTAGTTGTTGCTTGCACACGGAAGCATGAAAAAATTGTCCGTCTGTTTGTTGTGGATTGCCGAGTCGACGAAAATATATGGGCCAAAATTGACAACAAACAACATATAGCTGATATCAGTGGCTTTAAATTGACGTATTGCACGGTTCCCAAAGATCTAAACTTTACACGAAAAACATTATTTAGTTGACCTACACGTTGCGCATGGCAAACCTTGGTAGTTGTTGCTTGCACACGGAAGCATGAAAAAATTGTCCGTCTGTTTGTTGTGGATTGCCGAGTCGACGAAAATATATGGGCCAAAATTGAAACAACCAACTATAGCTGAGATCAGTGGCTTTAAATTAACATATTGCACGGTTCCCAAAGCATCCGTTGTTGCTTGCGCACGGAAGCATGAAAAAATTGTCCGTCTGTTTGTTGTGGATTGCCGAGTCGACGAAAATATATGGGCCAAAATTGAAACAACCAACATATAGCTGATATCAGTGGCTTTAAATTGACGTATTGCACGGTTCCCAAAGATCTAAACTTTACACGAAAAACATTATTTAGTTGACCTACACGTTGCGCATGGCAAACCTTGGTAGTTGTTGCTTGCGCACGGAAGCATGCAAAAATTGTCCGTCTGTTTGTTGTGGAGTGCCGAGTCGACGAAAATATATGGGCCAAAATTGAAACAACCAACATATAGCTGATATCAGTGGCTTTAAATTGACGTATTGCACGGTTCCCAAAGATCTAAACTTTACACGAAAAACATTATTTAGTTGACCTACACGTTGCGCATGGCAAACCTTGGTAGTTGTTGCTTGCCACGGAAGCATGAAAAATTGTCCGTCTGTTTGTTGTGGATTGCCGAGTCGACGAAAATATATGGGCCAAAATTGAAACAACCACGGCGTGTTGTGGAGTGCCGAGTCGACGAAAATATATGGGCCAAAATTGAAACAACCAACATATAGCTGATATCAGTGGCTTTAAATTGACGTATTGCACGGTTCCCAAAGATCTAAACTTTACACGAAAAACATTATTTAGTTGACCTACACGTTGCGCATGGCAAACCTTGGTAGTTGTTGCTTGCACACGGAAGCATGAAAAAATTGTCCGTCTGTTTGTTGTGGATTGCCGAGTCGACGAAAATATATGGGCCAAAATTGAAACAACCAACATATAGCTGATATCAGTGGCTTTAAATTGACGTATTGCACGGTTCCCAAAGATCTAAACTTTACACGAAAAACATTATTTAGTTGACCTACACGTTGCGCATGGCAAACCTTGGTAGTTGTTGCTTGCGCACGGAAGCATGCAAAAATTGTCCGTCTGTTTGTTGTGGAGTGCCGAGTCGACGAAAATATATGGGCCAAAATTGAAACAACCAACATATAGCTGATATCAGTGGCTTTAAATTGACGTATTGCACGGTTCCCAAAGATCTAAACTTTACACGAAAAACATTATTTAGTTGACCTACACGTTGCGCATGGCAAACCTTGGTAGTTGTTGCTTGCACACGGAAGCATGAAAAAATTGTCCGTCTGTTTGTTGTGGATTGCCGAGTCGACGAAAATATATGGGCCAAAATTGACAACAACCAACATATAGCTGATATCAGTGGCTTTAAATTGACGTATTGCACGGTTCCCAAAGATCTAAACTTTACACGAAAAACATTATTTAGTTGACCTACACGTTGCGCATGGCAAACCTTGGTAGTTGTTGCTTGCGCACGGAAGCATGCAAAAATTGTCCGTCTGTTTGTTGTGGATTGCCGAGTCGACGAAAATATATGGGCCAAAATTGAAACAACCAACATATAGCTGAGATCAGTGGCTTTAAATTAACATATTGCACGGTTCCCAAAGATCTAAACTTTACACGAAAAACATTATTTAGTTGACCTACACGTTGCGCATGGCAAACCTTGGTAGTTGTTGCTTGCGCACGGAAGCATGAAAAATTGTCCGTCTGTTTGTGGAGTCGACGACAGGAGCATGAAAATTGTCCGTCTGTTTGTTGTGGAGTGCCGAGTCGACGAAAATATATGGGCCAAAATTGAAACAACCAACATATAGCTGATATCAGTGGCTTTAAATTGACGTATTGCACGGTTCCCAAAGATCTAAACTTTACACGAAAAACATTATTTAGTTGACCTACACGTTGCGCATGGCAAACCTTGGTAGTTGTTGCTTGCGCACGGAAGCATGCAAAAATTGTCCGTCTGTTTGTTGTGGAGTGCCGAGTCGACGAAAATATATGGGCCAAAATTGAAACAACCAACATATAGCTGATATCAGTGGCTTTAAATTGACGTATTGCACGGTTCCCAAAGATCTAAACTTTACACGAAAAACATTATTTAGTTGACCTACACGTTGCGCATGGCAAACCTTGGTAGTTGTTGCTTGCACACGGAAGCATGAAAAAATTGTCCGTCTGTTTGTTGTGGATTGCCGAGTCGACGAAAATATATGGGCCAAAATTGAAACAACCAACATATAGCTGATATCAGTGGCTTTAAATTGACGTATTGCACGGTTCCCAAAGATCTAAACTTTACACGAAAAACATTATTTGTTGCCAGCATAGTGCTGATACCAGTGCGACTGCTTAAATTGACGTATTGCACGGTTCCCAAAGATCTAAACTTTACACGAAAAACATTATTTAGTTGACCTACACGTTGCGCATGGCAAACCTTGGTAGTTGTTGCTTGCGCACGGAAGCATGCAAAAATTGTCCGTCTGTTTGTTGTGGAGTGCCGAGTCGACGAAAATATATGGGCCAAAATTGAAACAACCAACATATAGCTGATATCAGTGGCTTTAAATTGACGTATTGCACGGTTCCCAAAGATCTAAACTTTACACGAAAAACATTATTTAGTTGACCTACACGTTGCGCATGGCAAACCTTGGTAGTTGTTGCTTGCACACGGAAGCATGAAAAAATTGTCCGTCTGTTTGTTGTGGATTGCCGAGTCGACGAAAATATATGGGCCAAAATTGAAACAACCAACATATAGCTGATATCAGTGGCTTTAAATTGACGTATTGCACGGTTCCCAAAGATCTAAACTTTACACGAAAAACATTATTTAGTTGACCTACACGTTGCGCATGGCAAACCTTCACGTTGCGCATGGCAAACCTTGGTAGTTGTTGCTTGCACACGGAAGCATGAAAAAATTGTCCGTCTGTTTGTTGTGGAGTGCCGAGTCGACGAAAATATATGGGCCAAAATTGAAACAACCAACATATAGCTGATATCAGTGGCTTTAAATTGACGTATTGCACGGTTCCCAAAGATCTAAACTTTACACGAAAAACATTATTTAGTTGACCTACACGTTGCGCATGGCAAACCTTGGTAGTTGTTGCTTGCACACGGAAGCATGAAAAAATTGTCCGTCTGTTTGTTGTGGATTGCCGAGTCGACGAAAATATATGGGCCAAAATTGAAACAACCAACATATAGCTGATATCAGTGGCTTTAAATTGACGTATTGCACGGTTCCCAAAGATCTAAACTTTACACGAAAAACATTATTTAGTTGACCTACACGTTGCGCATGGCAAACCTTGGTAGTTGTTGCTTGCGCACGGAAGCATGCAAAAATTGTCCGTCTGTTTGTTGTGGAGTGCCGAGTCGACGAAAATATATGGGCCAAAATTGAAACAACCAACATATAGCTGATATCAGTGGCTTTAAATGACGTATTGCACGGTTCCCAAAGATCTAAACTTTACACGAAAAACATTATTTAGTTGACCTACACGTTGCGCATGGCAAACCTTGGTAGTTGTTGCTTGCGCACGGAAGCATGAAAAAATTGTCCGTCTGTTTGTTGTGGATTGCCGAGTCGACGAAAATATATGGGCCAAAATTGAAACAACCAACATATAGCTGATATCAGTGGCTTTAAATTGACGTATTGCACGGTTCCCAAAGATCTAAACTTTACACGAAAAACATTATTTAGTTGACCTACACGTTGCGCATGGCAAACCTTGGTAGTTGTTGCTTGCGCACGGAAGCATGCAAAAATTGTCCGTCTGTTTGTTGTGGAGTGCCGAGTCGACGAAAATATATGGGCCAAAATTGAAACAACCAACATATAGCTGATATCAGTGGCTTTAAATTGACGTATTGCACGGTTCCCAAGGATCTAAACTTTACACGAAAAACATTATTTAGTTGACCTACACGTTGCGCATGGCAAACCTTGGTAGTTGTTGCTTGCACACGGAAGCATGAAAAAATTGTCCGTCTGTTTGTTGTGGATGCCACCGAAAATTAGGCCGACCGAAAATATATGGGCCAAAATTGAAACAACCAACATATAGCTGATATCAGTGGCTTTAAATTGACGTATTGCACGGTTCCCAAAGATCTAAACTTTACACGAAAAACATTATTTAGTTGACCTACACGTTGCGCATGGCAAACCTTGGTAGTTGTTGCTTGCGCACGGAAGCATGAAAAAATTGTCCGTCTGTTTGTTGTGGAGTGCCGAGTCGACGAAAATATATGGGCCAAAATTGAAACAACCAACATATAGCTGATATCAGTGGCTTTAAATTGACGTATTGCACGGTTCCCAAAGATCTAAACTTTACACGAAAAACATTATTTAGTTGACCTACACGTTGCGCATGGCAAACCTTGGTAGTTGTTGCTTGCACACGGAAGCATGAAAAAATTGTCCGTCTGTTTGTTGTGGAGTGCCGAGTCGACGAAAATATATGGGCCAAAATTGAAACAACCAACATATAGCTGATATCAGTGGCTTTAAATTGACGTATTGCACGGTTCCCAAAGATCTAAACTTTACACGAAAAACATTATTTAGTTGACCTACACGTTGCGCATGGCAAACCTTGGTAGTTGTTGCTTGCACACGGAAGCATGAAAAAATTGTCCGTCTGTTTGTTGTGGATTGCCGAGTCGACGAAAATATATGGGCCAAAATTGAAACAACCAACATATAGCTGATATCAGTGGCTTTAAATTGACGTATTGCACGGTTCCCAAAGATCTAAACTTTACACGAAAAACATTATTTAGTTGACCTACACGTTGCGCATGGCAAACCTTGGAGTTGTTGCTTGCCACGGAAGCATGAAAAATTGTCCGTCTGTTTGTTGTGGAGTGCCGAGTCGACGAAAATATATGGGCCAAAATTGAAACAACCAACATATAGCTGATATCAGTGGCTTTAAATTGACGTATTGCACGGTTCCCAAAGATCTAAACTTTACACGAAAAACATTATTTAGTTGACCTACACGTTGCGCATGGCAAACCTTGGTAGTTGTTGCTTGCGCACGGAAGCATGAAAAAATTGTCCGTCTGTTTGTTGTGGAGTGCCGAGTCGACGAAAATATATGGGCCAAAATTGAAACAACCAACATATAGCTGATATCAGTGGCTTTAAATTGACGTATTGCACGGTTCCCAAGGATCTAAACTTACACGAAAAACACGAAACATTATTTAGTTGACCTACACGTTGCCATGGCAAACCTTGGCAAAATTGTCCGTCTGTTTGTTGTGGATTGCCGAGTCGACGAAAATATATGGGCCAAAATTGAAACAACCAACATATAGCTGATATCAGTGGCTTTAAATTGACGTATTGCACGGTTCCCAAAGATCTAAACTTTACACGAAAAACATTATTTAGTTGACCTACACGTTGCGCATGGCAAACCATTGGCAAAAATTGTCCGTCTGTTTGTTGTGGAGTGCCGAGTCGACGAAAATATATGGGCCAAAATTGAAACAACCAACATATAGCTGATATCAGTGGCTTTAAATTGACGTATTGCACGGTTCCCAAAGATCTAAACTTTACACGAAAAACATTATTTAGTTGACCTACACGTTGCGCATGGCAAACCTTGGCAAAATTGTCCGTCTGTTTGTTGTGGAGTGCCGAGTCGACGAAAATATATGGGCCAAAATTGAAACAACCAACATATAGCTGATATCAGTGGCTTTAAATTGACGTATTGCACGGTTCCCAAAGATCTAAACTTTTTACACGAAAAACATTATTTAGTTGACCTACACGTTGCGCATGGCAAACCTTGGTAGTTGTTGCTTGCACACGGAAGCATGAAAAAATTGTCCGTCTGTTTGTTGTGGATTGCCGAGTCGACGAAAATATATGGGCCAAAATTGAAACAACCAACATATAGCTGATATCAGTGGCTTTAAATTGACGTATTGCACGGTTCCCAAAGATCTAAACTTTACACGAAAAACATTATTTAGTTGACCTACACGTTGCGCATGGCAAACCTTGAGCACAACATTGTCCGTCTGTTTGTTGTGGAGTGCCGAGTCGACGAAAATATATGGGCCAAAATTGAAACAACCAACATATAGCTGATATCAGTGGCTTTAAATTGACGTATTGCACGGTTCCCAAAGATCTAAACTTTACACGAAAAACATTATTTAGTTGACCTACACGTTGCGCATGGCAAACCTTGGCAAAATTGTCCGTCTGTTTGTTGTGGAGTGCCGAGTCGACGAAAATATATGGGCCAAAATTGAAACAACCAACATATAGCTGATATCAGTGGCTTTAAATTGACGTGATTGCACGGTTCCCAAAGATCTAAACTTTACACGAAAAACATTATTTAGTTGACCTACACGTTGCGCATGGCAAACCTTGGTAGTTCTTCGCAGGAAGCATGAAAAATTGTCCGTCTGTTTGTTGTGGAGTGCCGAGTCGACGAAAATATATGGGCCAAAATTGAAACAACCAACATATAGCTGATATCAGTGGCTTTAAATTGACGTATTGCACGGTTCCCAAAGATCTAAACTTTACACGAAAAACATTATTTAGTTGACCTACACGTTGCGCATGGCAAACCTTGGTAGTTGTTGCTTGCACACGGAAGCATGAAAAAATTGTCCGTCTGTTTGTTGTGGATTGCCGAGTCGACGAAAATATATGGGCCAAAATTGAAACAACCAACATATAGCTGATATCAGTGGCTTTAAATTGACGTATTGCACGGTTCCCAAAGATCTAAACTTTACACGAAAAACATTATTTAGTTGACCTACACGTTGCGCATGGCAAACCTTGGTAGTTGTTGCTTGCGCACGGAAGCATGCAAAAATTGTCCGTCTGTTTGTTGTGGAGTGCCGAGTCGACGAAAATATATGGGCCAAAATTGAAACAACCAACATATAGCTGATATCAGTGGCTTTAAATTGACGTATTGCACGGTTCCCAAAGATCTAAACTTTACACGAAAAACATTATTTAGTTGACCTACACGTTGCGCATGGCAAACCTTGGTAGTTGTTGCTTGCACACGGAAGCATGAAAAAATTGTCCGTCTATTTGTTGTGGATTGCCGAGTCGACGAAAATATATGGGCCAAAATTGAAACAACCAACATATAGCTGATATCAGTGGCTTTAAATTGACGTATTGCACGGTTCCCAAAGATCTAAACTTTACACGAAAAACATTATTTAGTTGACCTACACGTTGCGCATGGCAAACCTTGGCAAAATTGTCCGTCTGTTTGTTGTGGAGTGCCGAGTCGACGAAAATATATGGGCCAAAATTGAAACAACCAACATATAGCTGATATCAGTGGCTTTAAATTGACGTATTGCACGGTTCCCAAGGATCTAAACTTTCCACGAAAAACATTATTTAGTTGACCTACACGTTGCGCATGGCAAACCTTGGTAGTTGTTCCTTGCACACGGAAGCA
>JAWNNQ010000111.1:0-20095 GCA_035044765.1 Leucophenga montana | reverse complement strand
CCGTAAATGGTTGCCCACACTTACTGTAGCGTAGCTTTATGTCGACTGTAAATGCCAAGTACCTCAGGATGTGCTTCACACCCATATCGTGCTTACGGAGCGAAATCTTGTTTCGCTGGGCCAATTTTACGACTGAATGCAATATATCTGGTTTTGTCGTTAGCGCTAGCCACAGCAGTTCTGTCTGATATGACGCTGCATCCACCTCATGACATTAATGTATTGCGAATGAATTTGTGTGATGTCGCATAGATCGCTTTCACGTTGAATCTCCATGAAAAGAAATAGCTTCAAAGGAACCTTTTCTACGCACTCGAACGATTTCGAAATAGCTGCTTCAATGCTGACCAGGTCTCGTTTTGATTGACATGCTACAAGTAAATCGTCAACGTATACTAAGATTAGTGAAAGATTACCTATTTCACTCTGCTTATACAGACATGGCTCGTTGTCACACGGAACGAATCCGATTTGCAGCAAAATGCCATCCAGTCTAGAATTCCACTCTCTTCCAGACTGTTTCAGCCCGCATATCGTCTTCTTCAACCAAAGAACCTTGCCCATTCGACTGTTATTTGTATACCTTTCCGGTTGCTTCACGTATACTGTGTCTTTCAGGTCGCTGTTGAGGTATGCCGTGCTTACATCCATTTGGTGTAAATGTAGTTCTAGTTCCATAGCTAATGCCAGTATGAAAAGTACGCTCTCCAGTCTGCATACCGATGAAAACGTTTCGCCGTAGTTTATACTATACTGCTGCGTACAACCCTTCGCAACTAATCGCGCCTTGAACCGTTTAATCTCGCCGTCTATGTCGCGCTTCAAGTTGAATAACCATTTACATCCAAGAGCTCGCTGATTTTTATGTAAATCTGTGCCAGGTTTGATTCGAAATCGAAGCTTCATACTCTTTCTGCATAGCCTCACGCCAATACGATGCGTAACTGCTGCTCATCGCGTCCTCGTAGGATGATGGAATTGGTACGTCACTAGTAACCAAAGTACTAAGTGTGTTGTACTGCTTCATCGGACATCCGGGTTTGCCAGTCCGACGCAGTTTTGGTCTGCTGGGTCCTACCCGCATTGCATATTTTTCTTTCGTATCTTTATTTTGAGATAAGCTCAATATTGCTGTCTTCAGTTGCTCTGATTCCAAAATTTCCACTCCACTGACCTCATCTGGATTCATAGTTAAGTCGTATTTGCCTGCGTCGACCACGTCGAGCTTGTCGTTGCTTACGACTATTATCTTTTCGACTACTATCCTCTTGTCTGGGTCATACATCCGGTAACCTTTGGCTTGTCTTGAATATCCTATCATTCGGTATTCTTTGCCTTTTGCTTGAAATTTGCTTTTATTCTCACCTTTATTCATTGCCCTTGCAACAGAACCAAAAACTTTTAAATGACTGATTGAGGGTTTCTTACCAGTCCACGCTTCCATTGGAGCCTTTTTTGCACGGCAGATCACATATGACTTGTTACCACTTTGATTGATCAAAACTACCCGCGTCCAACGCGTTCAGTAGGCTGCAGTGCTTTATTTTGACAGATGCATTCCATTCACTACTCTCCCTATCTCAGGAAAAAGACAGCCTTGGTTTTCACGTAACCTTTACCGATTAAAAAATATTAGGTCGCGTTTATTTAAAAAAATATAAACGTAGTTGCTCAAACACTGCTTTTAGTAAATATTGTGTCGCACGTTCTGATTTTAACGTATTAAATAAAAAATGTTATGCTGACTATATTATAAGAGTTAAACGATACATGCGTCACAATACAAAAACGTTTTTCAATTTCGTTAATATGAAACGTAGTTCTTCAGCGTATCCTTCGCAATTATTTCATGACGGTACTGCTGCCATCTTCTTGTTCGCCAATATCAGATTTTTCCAAAGTACGTATTCTTGTAGCTCTGTTAATCGTAGTTTCTCATATCCTTACAGCATCAAATCATATGACTTTATATCTCCTCACGCTATCTCCATGCAAAATATATTAACATGTCTTTTATCAGTTAAATTCTATTACAACTAATCTTTTAGAATTTTCCACTGTTGTAAATAACTGTTTTGAGTCGGGTTGCTAAACTGTTCCTTCAGAAAAGCTTTTGATAGTGTGTGTCATAAGCAGCTATTATTCAAATTAAAAGCAATAGGGTTTAATCCGTGTCTTTTTACTTGGATTGAGTCATACTTATCCGGTAGAACACAAAAAGTTTTATTTAACAATTGTTTGTCTAAAACTATTTGTTTCTTCTGGTGTTCCCCTGGGTCCAATATTATTCAACATTATTATTAATGATCTTTCTTTATCTATTAATCATACCCAAACACTAATGTATGCAGATAATGTTAAATTATGCTTGTCGTATTCTGATGTTTCGCAGCACCGTTTGTTGCAGACTGATTTAAACTCACTATATACATGGTGTCGTTAAAATTTTCTTAATCTCAAAATGCAAGTGTATGGCGTTTCTTCGCAGAAAAATATTTATAGTGACACATTTTTTTAAATAATATTACCCTTGGTGTATGGTTTTGTTTTAATAACCTAAGTATCCTTATGGAACCTAAACTCATTTATAATAATCACATTTGTGCAATAGTAAATAAAGCAAAAGGTGCCATTGGCTTTAAGCGTTTGTCTAAGGAATTTAATGACTAATGACACTAAACTCTTCTATACTTTTATTGTTCGTCCGATTTTAGAATGTGGCTCCTGTATTTGGAACCCATTCTATGCTGTTCACGAGGGTCGTAGTGAGTCAGTTCAAAAACAGTTTCTTTTGATTGCTCTTAGGAGTCTCAATTGGGATCCCGAAATAAATCTTCCACCCTATCATGGCAGATTAAAATTAATTGATCTGCCAATCCTCTTGTCACGCCGTTCTATGCTCTCTGTTGCTTTTCATCATAAAATTCTTTTTGGGGAGATTGATTCTCCCTATTTACTTCAGTCCATATACCTAATGTCCCCATTCGGCCAACTCGCAACTTCGTGCCAATAAACTTGCCTTTTTGTACGACAAATTACGCGCTCAATAATTCAATCTTAGCTCTTTGTTCTATCTACAATAAGCGGAGCAATTATATTCCGTGTTTCTCCTTAAGAGATCTATAATAAACTAAATTCTAAGCTACAAAACACAGCCGGCAAGCCGACTCAGCATAAAGGACAACGCTGCTCTTGCGACACATGCAAGGGATCAGGTTACCGCCGCCGACCGTTGCGAATGCGGGGGTTGCTTGTGAAATATTAAACCGCTATGTGCGAAGGCCACCCGTTAACTTGTATACAACATTTCATCCCTCTATCTTAAATGGTACCCAGCGCGTTGCTGCCATTCCCCCTCCTTCCCTATGATCCCTTACCCTAGCTAACATTCCCCTACCCCTCTTCTCCTGCCCCCATTCCCCTACCTCTTCTACCTTTTTAAAAGGAGCCCGGCGCGTTGCTGCCCTTTCCCCTACCTTTCCTTTCCCGTACCACCCCTTCCCCTACCACCACGTCCCATACCACTTATTCCCCTCCCCCTACCAACCTTCCCTTTACTCCAACTTCTCCCTGGGGGTAGGAGGGTGAAAAATAATTTACGACCTATTCTCAGACCTAACGAATATACACAAAAAATTTCATATAAATCGGACAAGCCCTTCCGTGGAGTTTGAGTACAAATACTGTGACACGAGAATTTTATATATTAGATATATATATTAGATATATGTTTACACACCTACCGAAAAAAAAAAAACTCAAAATATTGTTCATAATAGACAAAATCTCTTTTTTTCCAACAAATAAACAAAACGTATTTTTTTTAGCGTAGTAGCACACGCAGGGTATCCGATGTTACTTTTTCATGTATCGATGCTAGAGATGATCTGTGATTAGATATGAGCGATTTAACATAATTTATGTAAAATATGCATTATGTCAGGAATTGTGGAGTTTGTTTGAGTCTTTCCAGCCTTTTCGAGTTTTTCGGGTCTATTAGTGCTTCTGAGTTAGGCCCCAACCCTCACGAAAAAAGCCATAATTAGATTTTGAGGAACGAAACGTTTTTTTTTTAAAGCAGAGGCCCGTGAGTCACGAAAAAAGCCCGGCTCATCTAGAATACAATTAAGGGCCGTTCTCATGACTTGCCTACATCTTTATAGCTCACATTTTTCACGCTATATCCTAGTTTTCAATGTCACGACTGTTATTTTTGTTTTAAAAATAACTATTTTTGCGTAGAAACAATATTCATATTTTTTATCATCTACTCGGATGGAACATCGAAAGAGCCATTGTTAATGTCATCAATAATGTCGTGCGGTGGTCTTCCATCAACCGTGCATATAACGCTTTGCGCTGTACCTAAAACTTCTTGCAAGTTTCCTTAAGTTCACGTGCCATTGACCTTGGTCTCATAGTGCGAGCAATAGATAAAATATCATCAAAAGTAATGTTTCCATTGTGTTTTATATTTTTTTGTTTGTTCCTATCCCGAGTAGTACCCTGTCTGTTTTGAATAGTCAAACAAACCGTGATTTTCAATCCTTTAAAGTCCGACGTCGCTTTGGCAATATCATCGCAAACTTTTTTGGGAGACAGCCCCAACGGACCAATTTTTGGAGCCAAGGAAGAATCCGACTTCGCCACCTACGTAGCGCAAATACACCAATTTAACTTCAGTGGGATCGAATTTCGGAAGCATGGTTCCAAAATAAGTTTCAAAATGGCGTTTCTCACGAAGTCAAAGCGGAAAACCGTATAAAACGGTATTGCCTACTTCGACGAACCAATAAATTTATTTCAAAGATATCTGCCAACTTGACCGTCGAAAACCAAAGCAAACGCAAAATGAAAACAGACTACATTGAAATGTTGTATTAAAATTTGGAATGCAAACGTGCATATTATATTCATAGATTTGGTCGAATTTTTCTACAGTGGCGGCTCACTCTCATCCAATTTTTCCTAATTTATAGATTTTACGTGTTTACATTTATGCAAATGAATTGACCGTCCACCTCTTAGACTAGTGCTGAAACCTTTGAAAATGGTAAAAAGTGAAAAAAAAATTATAGTAGGATGAAACCCATTGGAAAAGGAAGAGAATATAACAAAAATGAAAGGACATATAAATTACGGGCGATCTGTGGGCGAGAAGGGGGGAGGGGGAGTTTTAAGGGTAAAAAACGGTTTATCTCAATTTTCGGCAAAACTACAATTCCTATGGAAAAAAGTTAAATAGGAAAGTTGTAGGAAATAAAAAGATCTACAACTTTTGTATTGACACATTTTTCACATAACCTGTGAAAAATTCAAATAACCAAGCTTTTGGTTCTATCTTTTACAAAAAAAAAATTTTTTTCACGAAATTTGATGAAAACTTTGCTTTTTATGTCCCAAACACACTGTAATTTTTTTGATTTAAAATATTTATTTTTTCACCTTATATTGACTTAATATCGAAAAATTACCTTAATTTTCAATCGCAAATTCTTCTGTCAAAATATCTGTTTTTTTAAAAAGTCGGTGGGCTTTTTGTTCGTTGAAATCTCTACTTTCTGACGGTGTAAAAATATACATTACTATGGTAAATGTTCTCAGAAAATGCAAAGAAACGAAGAAACTCGAATCCGTTTTTTTTTTTAATCATTATGTATTTGTTAAAATTTATTTATTTATTAGATTCCACGTTCCATTGATAAACAAAAAAATTGACAAAAAAAAATAGAAACCAAAAATAATAAAACAGCAAAGTCCCTTCTTTCATTTGTTGCTGCACGCCGCACTCCCTTCCCATTGCCTATTTGCTGTTTAGTGTGCCGTTAGTTTGTACGTTATTGTAGGACGCACGAACCATAGCACAAAGAGGAGACGAACGATAGCGAAACAATATAGAAACGCGTTTTATCTTATTGAAATAATAATTTGCACAAACAAATTTAGTTATACTCATGATAAAACTGTAAAGGCATTAATAGTTTGATTTTGTCTTTTCATATTATCAGTATGGATGAATCTGTTTGTATAATCTGCAATAAGGCAAATGATAAGCAAGTGTATGAAATAAAAAAAAAAATCAGCTTTGAATCGTTTAGTGGGGTCTAGCAAGAAAAGAATCGACAATAACTACAAAAAAATTGAGACTTTGACATCAGCTTTTATCCATCGAACTTGCCAAAGTCAATATAATGATGAGACTGCAATAGCTACATTCTGTAGTTCAATATATAGAATATTAAAAGAAGGAAAAGAAATAAATAAAGACGCTCTTCGATTTAATTTTCAATCTCATTGCTTTCTCTGCGGTGGGTTTTTCGGTAATATTTCAAAACAAAAAATTTCATCTGTTCAAAACGATACAAGAGATAATATATTACAGTATATTCAAAAAGAAAACACATTAAATGATTTCGATAAAAACCTTTCAGCTCGTTTGAGAAATGTGCCTGATTTAGTCGCAGTGAAAGCGCATTATCACACTGCTTGTATGTCTGGTTCTTATGACAAAAGAACTGAAAGAAAAAGAAGCCGCTCAGCATGTGAAAACACTAAGAATTTTATTATCTTATTAATTATATCGTTGATAACGAAACAGAATGTCAATTTTCTGTCAATGAAATAAAAGAGGGTTTTTCAGGAGATCTTCCAGACTACATAACTATTAAGAACAAATTGAAAGAGCATTTTCAGAACGATATCGAGTGTCATTTAATTGAAAGAGACATGATAATTTTATATAACAATGGTACTGCAAGTGAGAAACTCTGCAAAGACTGGTACGAAAAAATTATAAAAAATAAAGAAGACGAACGAACTAGAATTGTTCAAATGGCTGCTGAATTTGTTTTAGAAGATATACGTTCTAAAATATACGAAATGAATTACTACGACATTCCAGATTTAAACGGTGGAATCCTTTTAAGGATGTTCCTGAAACTTTGCAATTTTTTTTTAAATATTATGTGTAAAAGTAATAAAGAAGAGTACAAATAGTGTTCGTAGGATGGATAAAAAAGTGGAAACAATGTCTCATTGCATTTTCACATCTGTAAGGCCACGTTCTTTTTTATCTCCAATGTCGACATCGTCGATGATTCACAAAAAATATGCCTCTAAAGGATTGATTGACTCATTATCTAATTTAGGTTTGTGTTCCTCATATAAAGAAACTTTGCGCTTTGAAGCATCGATTATCAAGGACCCTGCTAATCATACGTTTTCTCCAGATTCCTACGTTCAATTTATTTATGACAATGCGGATCATTATACATGCACAATTGATGGCAAGAATACTTGCCATGCAATGGGTGGAATAATGGCGTCGGCGTCTAGTGTTACTTCAAAGAAAACCATCTCTAGATTAAAACAGATTCATTCTTCTCAAGAGATAGGCGAAATTGGATTTGTGAAATTGAAATGTTTTGAAAACAAAAATTCCGATGGATTGAAAACAATTCAAATAGAAGATATTTTAGATGTTACGGACAACTTTCAAATTTCTTCGGCAGATTTTATATGGTCTTATTCAAAATTTGCAAACAACAAATCCTATGGTTGGAATGGGTTCATGGAGAAGTTACATATTAATTTGATTTATCATATTTCAATAATTATTCCTGTGCCGTTTATAAAAAATCCACCGAGTGATTATGATACAATTTTTACATCGTTGGTAGAAGCGGCTAAACAATGCCAAAAACAAGAGCAAAAGATTGTGTTCGTAACGTTTGACCAACCGCTATACCATAAAGCTCGTGAAATCTTAGCCAGTATTGATTTAGATAATGATCCCTACAGACTTGGGGATTTCATTTATTGATGTCGTTCCTCGGAGCGATTGGATTTATCATGGATGGTAGTGGACTTAAGGAGGCTTTTTGTGAAATATATGCAGAAAATTCATCCGATAAAGCTTTTTCCGGGAACGCAAAGAGGAAGTTATGATTCAGATAAAATTGTGGATGAAGAATCAATGCAGACTGGAAATAATATTGGAGACGAAGAAGGTGATGGTCTTGAAGATTTCGGAGATCTACTAGAATCGGGAAGGTTTGTCGAGTCTAACAATAAAGAAATGCCATCAAAGAGACAAAAACTAATATATAAGTGATTAGAATTCAAGATAAGGTATTTATAAGATTAGTATTATATAAGGTATTATATTAGGTATTTTTATAAGATTAGTGTATTTAAAAATATTATAATGAATATCGTAAACAGTATAAAGTATCTAAATTCAATAGTATGATTTACATGTACATATATATATTATGAGATTTTTTATGACACAAATGTAATTAGAATTAAATACAACATTTTTACTGAAAAAAAATTGCAGCAGTCAATTTTTTAGATGAAATCCCCTTTAAATCATATCTTTAATACTATTTAGAACAACTATCTTACGTTTTTCGAGTGATTAAAGTAGAGATTTGCCGGAAATTGAGATAAACCGTTTTTTACCCTTAAATTGACTTATTGAACGGTTCCCAACGATCTAAACTTTACACGAAAAAGTGGATTTGACGCACACGATGCGCATTGGTAGTGGTTGCTTGCGCACGGAAGCATGAAAAAATTGTCCGTCTGTTTGTGGTTCATTGCTGCGATCAGTGACTTTAAATTAACATACTGCACGGTTCCCAGAGATCTAAACTTTACACGAAAAGAATTATTTAGTTGACCTACACGTTGCGCATGGCAAACCTTGGTAGTTGTTCCTTGCGCACGGAAGCATGAAAAAATTGTCCGTCTGTTTGTTGTTCATTACCGAGTCGAAACAATTGAACAAATTGAAACAACCAACATATAGCTGAGATCAGTGGCTTTAAATTAACATATTGCACGGTTCCCAAAGATCTAAACTTTACACGAAAAAAATTATTTAGTTGCCGAGTCGACGAAAATATATGGGCCAAAATTGAAACAACCAACATATAGCTGATATCAGTGGCTTTAAATTGACGTATTGCACGGTTCCCAAAGATCTAAACTTTACACGAAAAACATTATTTAGTTGACCTACACGTTGCGCATGGCAAACCTTGGTAGTTGTTGCTTGAGCACGGAAGCATGCAAAAATTGTCCGTCTGTTTGTTGTGGAGTGCCGAGTCGACGAAAATATATGGGCCAAAATTGAAACAACCAACATATAGCTGATATCAGTGGCTTTAAATTGACGTATTGCACGGTTCCCAAAGATCTAAACTTTACACGAAAAACATTATTTAGTTGACCTACACGTTGCGCATGGCAGACCTTGGTAGTTGTTGCTTGCGCACGGAAGCATGAAAAAATTGTCCGTCTGTTTGTTGTTCATTACCGAGTCGACGAAAATATATGGGCCAAAATTGAAACAACCAACATATAGCTACGATCAGTGACCTTAAATTAACATACTGCACTGTTCCCAAGGATCTAAACTTTACACGAAAAACATTATTTAGTTGACCTACACGTTGCGCATGGCAAACCTTGGTAGTTGTTGCTTGCGCACGGAAGCATGAAAAAATTGTCCGTCTGTTTGTTGTTCATTACCGAGTCGACGAAAATATATGGGCCAAAATTGAAACAACCAACATATAGCTGCGATCAGTGACTTTAAATTAACATACCGCACTGTTCCCAAATATCTAAACATTACACGAAAAACATTATTTAGTTGACCTACACGTTGCGCATGGCAAACCTTGGTAGTTGTTGCTTGCGCACGGAAGCATGCAAAAATTGTCCGTCTGTTTGTTGTGGATTGCCGAGTCGATCAAAATATATGGGTTAAAATTGAAACAACCAACATATAGCTGAGATCAGTGGCTTTAAATTAACATATTGCACGGTTCCCAAAGATCTAAATTTCCAGATCTAAATCCAGCTATCACACATGCAGAGGTGATAGCTGGATGTGTCATCAGAAAGGTTTGGCCTAAAGTCGTACATGAAAAAATTAGAGTCCTTATAGAAATCTTATGAATTATTGTCACACTTGATTGATTGACCTTCACGGGTTTCATTGACATATACATATTTACTACAACTCGTAAGTACTAAGGCAATACATATTAATTACTTTCTAACTTCAATTAGTTCCTGAAAGATTTGTGTTGCAATATCATTATTTATTTAAAATGTCAAACCGAATCATATTATTTATCAACACCTGTGAACGAGCATGTTAACAGAGGTAACGGTCAACGTAGCATCAAGAATGAATTCAAAACAGATACTTAAGTAACTATATTCATAAACTTGAAATTATTGGACCATGAGAGTGAATTATGTGCGAACAGAAAATGCAGAAATCAGTTTGAATTTATTTCTTTAGGTGAAAGGCAATATTGAACCATCCTTACAGTTTGACGAGGCAATTAACGTGTAAAATTTGTAGTGTTAATTTACAAGTTGCGCTCAAACTTCCAATACAAATTATAGTTAACCGCTCGAAGAAAAATGAAACAAAACCGGCTGATACGAGATTTTTTACAAGATCACTTGGAGTGGATGTATCTTCGGCAGCCTCTTTGATAGCTGTCTCTTTAATTCAGTAACCAACGGAGAGACCACCACTGACTATTATGTCCTATTTCCCAGGCCATCCAAATACAGATACCACGCGTAGGATGTCGTACGTAGCCATAGATGTCGACCCCATACTTGCGTACACCAAAAAGCGGGGTGGCGGCATGCTCCATCTTCAACAAACTCTTGTGCTCAGATTTGACTTCAAAGTACTATGTGCGGGAAGGAAAAAGTTAGTTAAAATTTGGTTTTACAAAAAAATAAATCAGAAAAGTGTCTCTCGCCAGCCTGCTAGCGACGAAAATATTCCTTGGACACGTAGTCAATACTTGACAAATTAATAAGACCAACTTGTTGACCTTCCAATAGAAATGGACGTGTGTATATCGCCTTTGTGAAAGCCTGAAGCGAGTGAGAGCTATATACATATTATGAACTATTGTATGAATTCATTATTAATTTGACTGAAATAAAATAGTTGTTATAATAAATAAAAAGCTTGTTAAACGAAAGTCTCCGACTACATGTGGCTCCGTCCTTTATATGACATATTGTTGCAAGTATTGATTTAAAATAGCAATATCAACAAACACATAAACGCAATAAATGCAAAAACATTCGTAGATTGCGGTCGAATATTTTTCATTTTATTGCGTATATGTGTTTGTTGATATTGCTATTTCAAACCAATACTTGCACCTATTTCATCGCGCGCTAATTACAAAAAACCACCACAAACATATGTGCAATCCATTTGCAGCGAATAATTACATTCCATTTGTAGAAGGCAATTTTTGCGAGATGCTCATAATAAAAAAGCTAAATCCTTTTTATACAACTTCCTTTAACCTTTCGCTACCAGCAGCAGATATAATGATCGACTGGCTTCTCATGTTAATCATTTAGCAGCGGCTCTGGTCGTTAATACATGTCGTAGACGGCTCCAACGATTTCATCCAAATAATATTCAAAATAGGCATTAAGCCAAATTTTTTTGTTATATTAATGTAAATACTCTAAACTAAATGCCTTAATGTCATTTTTTTTTAACATACAAATGTATTATAGTTTTTAAGTAAACTGATCGACATTCACTTAAGATAATAAAAAAAAAAAAACCTTTCGCTACTTTTAGCACCAAGACAATTTGACCCGCAGACTATTAGAAAAATACGAAAATAGATGCGGGGTTACATACATTCAGTTATTTGAGATTTTCTAAAAACGCTCATAATAACTTTTCAATTTGGGAGTCTTAATTATAGCTCTATATCATGTTTATCTAAATCAATTGTCTCTACTCGCCCGCAGTTTCGCTATTATACAAATTTATCACAAAAATCATTTTGTCTAATCAGCTCCCTAATTATTTAAGATTTAAATATCAAACAACCGTCTATGATGCCAACTAATATGCATACATATGCGTCATAATAAAATACATTGATTTTTTATTCATTTGGTCATTTATTTATTGTTTATATTGCTTAAATAAATTAATTAAATATATTTCTCACAGCGGCACCCTGTGCCAATCGTATGGTCTAAAAAATCCCTCTGTTACTAGAATGCGTTGCTAACTTCACGCAGGTTTCGGTGCTTTTGTTCAAATGGTATTTTATTTTTCTTTTTTTTTGGAAAAGAGGTATTTTCCATTTTCAGTATACAGGTAGTGGGGTCTGGCAAGAAAAGAATCGACAATAACTACAAAAAAATTTACATCAGCATTTATCCATCGAACTTGTCAAAGTCTATTTAATGATGAGACTGCAATAGCTACATTCTGTAGTTCAATATATAGAATATTAAAAGAAGGAAAAGAAATAAATAAAGACGCTCTTCGATTTAATTTTCAATCTCATTGCTTTCTCTGCGGTGGGTTTTTCGGTAATATTTCAAAACAAAAAATTTCTTCTGTTCAAAACGATACAAGAGATAATATATTACAGTATATTCAAAAAGAAAACACATTACATGATTTCGATAAAAACCTTTCAGCTCGTTTGAGAAATGTGCCTGATTTAGTCGCAGTGAAAGCGCATTATCACACAGCTTGTATGTCTGGTTCTTATAACAAAAGAACTGAAAGAAAAAGGAGTCGCTCAGCATGTGAAAACACTAAGAATTTTATTAATTATCTTATTAATTATATCGTTGATAACGAAACAGAATGTCAATTTTCTGTCAATGAAATAAGAGGGTTTTTCAGGAGATCTTAAGACTACATAACTATTAGGAACAAATTGAAAGAGCATTTTCAGAACGATATCGAGTGTCATTTGATTGAAAGAGACATGATAATTTTACATAACAATGGTACTGCAAGTAAGAAACTCTGCAAAGACTGGTACGAAAAAATATTAAAAAATAAAGAAGACGAACGAACTAGAATTGTTCAAATGGCTGCTGAATTTGTTTTAGAAGATATACGTTCTAAAGTATACGAAATGAATTACTACGAAATTCCAGATTTAAACGGTGGCAATCTTTTTAAGGATGTTCCTGAAACTTTGCAATTTTTTTTTAAATATTGTGTGTAAAAGTAATAAAGAAGAGTACAAATAGTGTTCGTAGGATGGATAAAAAAGTGGCCACAATGTCTCATTGCATTTTCACATCTGTAAGGCCACGTTCTTTTTTATCTCCAATGTCGAAATCGTCGATGATTCACAAAAAATATGCCTCTAAAGGATTGATCGACTCATTATCTAATTTAGGTTTGTGTTCCTCATATAAAGAAACTTTGCGCTTTGAAGCATCGATTATCAAGGACCCTGCTAATCATACGTTTTCTCCAGATTCCTACGTTCAATTTATTTATGACAATGCGGATCATTATACATGCACAAGATGGCAAGAATACTTGCCATGCAATGGGTGGAATAATGGCGTCGGCGTCTAGTGTTACTTCAAAGAAAACCATCTCTAGATTAAAACAGATTCATTCTTCTCAAGAGATAGGCGAAATTGGATTTGGGACATTGAAATGTTTTGAAAATAAAAATTCCGATGGATTGAAAACAATTCAAATAGAAGATATTTTAGATGTTACGGACAACTTTCAAATTTCTTCGGCAGATTTTATATGGTCTTATTCAAAATTTGCAAACAACAAATCCGATGGTTGGAAATGGTTCATGGAGAAGTTACATATTAATTTGATTTATCATATTTCAATAATTATTCCTGTGCCGTTTATAAAAAATCCACCGAGTGATTATGATACAATTTTTACATCGTTGGTAGAAGCGGCTAAACAATGCCAAAAACAAGAGCAAAAGATTGTGTTCGTAACGTTTGACCAACCGCTATACCATAAAGCACGTGAAATCTTAGCCAGTATTGATTTAGATAATGATCCCTACAATTTGTCGTCAATCCAAGTAAGACTTGGGGGATTTCATTTATTGATGTCGTTCCTCGGAGCGATTGGATTTATCATGGATGGTAGTGGACTTAAGGAGGCTTTTTGTGAAATATATGCAGAAAATTCATCCGATAAAGCTCTTTCCGGGAACGCAAAGAGGAAGTTAATGATTCAGATAAAATTGTGGATGAAGAATCAATGCAGACTGGAAATAATATTGGAGACGAAGAAGGTGATGGTCTTGAAGATTTCGGAGATCTACTAGAATCGGGAAGGTTTGTCGAGTCTAACAATAAAGAAATGCCATCAAAGAGACAAAAACTAATATATAAGTGATTAGAATTCAAGATAAGGTATTTATAAGATTAGTATTATATAAGGTATTATATTAGGTATTTTTATAAGATTAGTGTATTTAAAAATATTATAATAAATATCGTAAACAGTATAAAGTATCTAAATTCAATAGTATGATTTACATGTACATATATATATTATGAGATTTTCTATGACAAATGTAATTAGAATTAAATACATTTTTACTGAAAAAAAGTTGCAGCAGTCAATTTTTTAGATGAAATCCCCTTTAAATCATATCTTTAATACTATTTAGAACAACTATCTTACGTTTTTCGAGTGATTAAAGTAGAGATTTGCCGGAAATTAAGATAAACCGTTTTTTACCCTTAAATTGACTTATTGCACGGTTCCCAACGATCTAAACTTTACACGAAAAAGTGGATTTGACGGATCAGTGGCTTTAAATTGACGTATTGCACATTTCCCAAAGATCTAAACTTTACACGAAAAACATTATTTAGTTGACTTACACGTTGCGCATGGCAAACCTTGATAGTTGTTGCTTGCACACGGAAGCATGAACAAATTGTCCGTCTGTTTGTTGTGGATTGCCGAGTCGACGAAAATATATGGGCCAAAATTGAAACAACCAACATATAGCAGCGATCAGTGACTTTAAATTAACATACTGCACGGTTCCCAGAGATCTAAACTTTACACGAAAAAAATTATTTAGTTGACCTACACGTTGCGCATGGCAAACCTTGGTAGTTGTTCCTTGCGCACGGAAGCATGAAAAAATTGTCCGTCTGTTTGTTGTTCATTACCGAGTCGACGAAAATATATGGGCAAAAATTGAAACAACCAACATATAGCTGAGATCAGTGGCTTTAAATTGACATATTGCACGGTTCCCAAAGATCTAAACTTTACACGAAAAAAATTATTTAGTTGCCGAGTCGACGAAAATATATGGGCCAAAATTGAAACAACCAACATATAGCTGATATCAGTGGCTTCAAATTGACGTATTGCACGGTTCCCAAAGATCTAAACTTTACACGAAAATCTATATTTAGTTGACCTACACGTTGCGCATGGCAAACCTTGGTAGTTGTTGGTTGCGCACGGAAGCATGCAAAAATTGTCCGTCTGTTTGTTGTGGAGTGCCGAGTCGACGAAAATATATGGGCCAAAATTGAAACAACCAACATATAGCTGATATCAGTGGCTTTAAATTGACGTATTGCACGGTTCCCAAAGATCTAAACTTTACACGAAAAACATTATTTAGTTGACCTACACGTTGCGCATGGCAAACCTTGGTAGTTGTTCCTTGCACACGGAAGCATGAAAAAATTGTCCGTCTGTTTGTTGTGGAGTGCCGAGTCGACGAAAATATATGGGCCAAAATTGAAACAACCAACATATAGCTGATATCAGTGGCTTTAAATTGACGTATTGCACGGTTCCCAAAGATCTAAACTTTACACGAAAAACATTATTTAGTTGACCTACACGTTGCGCATGGCAAACCTTGGTAGTTGTTCCTTGCACACAGAAGCATGAAAAAATTGTCCGTCTGTTTGTTGTGGAGTGCCGAGTCGACGAAAATATATGGGCCAAAATTGAAACAACCAACATATAGCTGACGACGAAAATATATGGGCCAAAATTGAAACAACCAACATATAGCTGATATCAGTGGCTTCAAATTGACGTATTGCACGGTTCCCAAAGATCTAAACTTTACACGAAAAACATTATTTAGTTGACCTACACGTTGCGCATGGCAAACCTTGGTAGTTGTTGCTTGCGCACGGAAGCATGCAAAAATTGTCCGTCTGTTTGTTGTGGAGTGCCGAGTCGACGAAAATATATGGGCCAAAATTGAAACAACCAACATATAGCTGATATCAGTGGCTTTAAATTGACGTATTGCACGGTTCCCAAAGATCTAAACTTTACACGAAAAACATTATTTAGTTGACCTACACGTTGCGCATGGCAAACCTTGGTAGTTGTTGCTTGCGCACGGAAGCATGCAAAAATTGTCCGTCTGTTTGTTGTGGAGTGCCGAGTCGACGAAAATATATGGGCCAAAATTGAAACAACCAACATATAGCTGATATCAGTGGCTTAAATTGACGTATTGCACGGTCCCAAAGATCTAAACTTTACACGAAAAACTTATTTAGTTGACCTACACGTTGCGCATGGCAAACCTGGAGCGTCCGTTGTTTGTTGTGGAGTGCCAGTGACGAAAATATGCCAATTGAAACAACCACATATAGCTGATATCAGTGGCTTTAAATTGACGTATTGCACGGTTCCCAAAGATCTAAACTTTACACGAAAAACATTATTTAGTTGACCTACACGTTGCGCATGGCAAACCTTGGTAGTTGTTGCTTGCCACGGAAGCATGAAAAAATTGTCCGTCTGTTTGTTGTGGAGTGCCGAGTCGACGAAAATATATGGGCCAAAATTGAAACAACCAACATATAGCTGATATCAGTGGCTTTAAATTGACGTATTGCACGGTTCCCAAAGATCTAAACTTTACACGAAAAACATTATTTAGTTGACCTACACGTTGCGCATGGCAAACCTTGGTAGTTGTTGCTTGCGCACGGAAGCATGCAAAAATTGTCCGTCTGTTTGTTGTGGAGTGCCGAGTCGACGAAAATATATGGGCCAAAATTGAAACAACCAACATATAGCTGATATCAGTGGCTTTAAATTGACGTATTGCCGGTTCGCACAGAAACATAAATAATTGCGCTGCAAACTTGTCAGTTCTTCACGAACATGAAATTGTCCGTCTGTTTGTTGTGGAGTGCCGAGTCGACGAAAATATATGGGCCAAAATTGAAACAACCAACATATAGCTGATATCAGTGGCTTTAAATTGACGTATTGCACGGTTCCCAAAGATCTAAACTTTACACGAAAAACATTATTTAGTTGACCTACACGTTGCGCATGGCAAACCTTGGTAGTTGTTCCTTGCACACAGAAGCATGAAAAAATTGTCCGTCTGTTTGTTGTGGAGTGCCGAGTCGACGAAAATATATGGGCCAAAATTGAAACAACCAACATATAGCTGATATCAGTGGCTTTAAATTGACGTATTGCACGGTTCCCAAAGATCTAAACTTTACACGAAAAACATTATTTAGTTGACCTACACGTTGCGCATGGCAAACCTTGGTAGTTGTTCCTTGCACACAGAAGCATGAAAAAATTGTCCGTCTGTTTGTTGTGGAGTGCCGAGTCGACGAAAATATATGGGCCAAAATTGAAACAACCAACATATAGCTGATATCAGTGGCTTTAAATTGACGTATTGCACGGTTCCCAAAGATCTAAACTTTACACGAAAAACATTATTTAGTTGACCTACACGTTGCGCATGGCAAACCTTGGTAGTTGTTGCTTGCGCACGGAAGCATGCAAAAATTGTCCGTCTGTTTGTTGTGGAGTGCCGAGTCGACGAAAATATATGGGCCAAAATTGAAACAACCAACATATAGCTGATATCAGTGGCTTTAAATTGACGTATTGCACGGTTCCCAAAGATCTAAACTTTACACGAAAAACATTATTTAGTTGACCTACACGTTGCGCATGGCAAACCTTGGTAGTTGTTCCTTGCGCACGAAGCATGAAAAATTGTCCGTCTGTTGTTGTGGAGTGCCGAGTCGACGAAAATATATGGGCCAAAATTGAAACAACCAACATATAGCTGATATCAGTGGCTTCAAATTGACGTATTGCACGGTTCCCAAAGATCTAAACTTTACACGAAAAACATTATTTAGTTGACCTACACGTTGCGCATGGCAAACCTTGGTAGTTGTTGCTTGCGCACGGAAGCATGCAAAAATTGTCCGTCTGTTTGTTGTGGAGTGCCGAGTCGACGAAAATATATGGGCCAAAATTGAAACAACCAACATATAGCTGATATCAGTGGCTTTAAATTGACGTATTGCACGGTTCCCAAAGATCTAAACTTTACACGAAAAACATTATTTAGTTGACCTACACGTTGCGCATGGCAAACCTTGGTAGTTGTTGCTTGCACACGGAAGCATGAAAAAATTGTCCGTCTGTTTGTTGTGGAGTGCCGAGTCGACGAAAATATATGGGCCAAAATTGAAACAACCAACATATAGCTGATATCAGTGGCTTTAAATTGACGTATTGCACGGTTCCCAAAGATCTAAACTTTACACGAAAAACATTATTTAATTGACCTACACGTTGCGCATGGCAAACCTTGGTAGTTGTTGCTTGCGCACGGAAGCATGCAAAAATTGTCCGTCTGTTTGTTGTGGAGTGCCGAGTCGACGAAAATATATGGGCCAAAATTGAAACAACCAACATATAGCTGATATCAGTGGCTTTAAATTGACGTATTGCACGGTTCCCAAAGATCTAAACTTTACACGAAAAACATTATTTAGTTGACCTACACGTTGCGCATGGCAAACCTTGGTAGTTGTTGCTTGCACACGGAAGCATGAAAAAATTGTCCGTCTGTTTGTTGTGGATTGCCGAGTCGACGAAAATATATGGGCCAAAATTGACAACAAACAACATATAGCTGATATCAGTGGCTTTAAATTGACGTATTGCACGGTTCCCAAAGATCTAAACTTTACACGAAAAACATTATTTAGTTGACCTACACGTTGCGCATGGCAAACCTTGGTAGTTGTTGCTTGCACACGGAAGCATGAAAAAATTGTCCGTCTGTTTGTGGTTGATTGCCGAGTCGACGAAAATATTTGGGCCAAAATTGAAACAACCAACATATAGCTGATATCAGTGGCTTTAAATTGACGTATTGCACGGTTCCCAAAGATCTGAACTTTACACGAAAAACATTATTTAGTTGACCTACACGTTGCGCATAGCAAACCTTGGCAGTTGTTGCTTGCACACGGAAGCATGAAAAAATTGTCCATCTGTTTGTTGTGCATTGCCGAGTCTACGAAAATATATGAGCCAAAATTAAAACAACCAATATATAGCTGCGATCAGTGACTTTAAATTAACATACTGCACGGTTCCCAGAGATCTAAACTTTACACGAAAAAAATTATTTAGTTGACCTACACGTTGCGCATGGCAAACCTTGGTAGTTGTTCCTTGCACACGGAAGCATGCAAAAATTGTCCGTCTGTTTGTTGTGGAGTGCCGTGGTCGACGAAAATATATGGGCCAAAATTGAAACAACCAACATATAGCTGAGATTAGTGGCTTTAAATTGACGTATTGCACGGTTCCCAAAGATCTAAACTTTACACGAAAAACATTATTTAGTTGACCTACACGTTGCGCATGGCAAACCTTGGTAGTTGTTCCTTGCACACGGAAGCATGAAAAAATTGTCCGTCTGTTTGTTGTGGATTGCCGAGTCGACGTAAAATATATGGGCCAAAATTGAAACAACCAACATATAGCTGAGATCAGTGGCTTTAAATTAACATATTGCACGGTTCCCAAGGATCTAAACTTTACACGAAAATCATTATTTAGTTGAACTACAATTTGCGCATGGCAAACCTTGGTAGTTGTTGCTTGCGCACGGAAGCATGAAAAAATTGTCCGTCTGTTTGTTGTTCATTACCGAGTCGACGAAAATATATGGGCCAAAATTGAAACAACCAACATATAGCCGCGATCAGTGACTTTAAATAAACATACTGCACGGTTCCCAAAGACCTAAACTTTACACGAAAAACATTATTTAGTTGACCTACACGTTGCGCATGGCAAACCTTGGTAGTTGTTGCTTGCGCACGGTATGCATGCAAAAATTGTCCGTCTGTTTGTTGTGGAGTGCCGAGTCGACGAAAATATATGGGCCAAAATTGAAACAACCAACATATAGCTGATATC
>JAWNNQ010000108.1:0-236857 GCA_035044765.1 Leucophenga montana | reverse complement strand
AATTGGGTCTCTCGGCTGGATTTTTTTCGAGCCAGCCCACTTGCCCGAAATCATTTTTAAAACAATGGCAAACCCTTATCTTTATAATAAAGCTAAATTCTTGGCCACAACATTAAATTATATGCGTTTTATTTCTTCTTGAAAACCACACGTCTATTAAAAAACACCCTATATATCGACAACTCTGTTAGCTTGCTTAACTGAATAATCGCTGCTGCTGCTCAAGACGCCACAACCAAGTGCACCTCCCAAGATGAACTATAGTACAACCATACCACATTGAAGTGCTAGCTATGGGAAAACGCCGATTTTTAAGAGAATTGCCAATCATATGATCCCCAGCTTCAATGCAGAGGCTTAGAACTGCCACTCATGTGGTAAGCCAAGGCTTCAGACTTGAGGAGAGCATTAAGCTCTGAAGTATAAATCTATCGGAGCCCATACCGGCAAGTGGGGTCACAGAAATGAAAAGGTAACCTTTTTGTTGATCTCAGAAAAGTTTTAAAACCAAACCGCTTTGTCTACTCCGAACCTCTCAGAGTTTAGATACATGAAGTTTAAAATGTTATAAAATATACAAGCTAAACAAAGGTTGGAATTTCTAGGTTCAAACCCCATCTATACTTTTTAATGAAATATGGAAAAGGTAAACCAGTCCTTATACTCGAGATGTCATTTCCTCTCATCTATTTGGACGAACATGACACTATTGAGTAAGTCAATCGAATCACCTCTAAGATTCAAACCACATTTGAAATCAAAGCTGGTGTACCCTGAGTACACCTATGACATATGACATATGTCCTATGAAATATGTTCTGTACATATCATACGTTTACATCATAATACAAATCACAAAATCACATGTTTAATGATTACCAACGCAACAATAACGTTAAGCAGATCTCTATGTCCAATAAATAAATTTTCGGCTTAATTCTTTTTTAATTCGTCGTGGGACTATTAAAAAAAGACAGTGGGTCAATCTGGCGGCCAAACAAAAATTCTTCCAACGGGTCTGAGTGTGCGTAACTTCCTTCTTCTAGTTTTAAGTTAATTTAATTAATGTATTAACTTTAAATCATTGTTTTCATTGAACAAGCACGTTTCGCACCATGTAACCTCTGAATGTTAATACACATCCGCAAAGACGTTGTACAGTGCACACACAAATGAGTTGATCCGCCATCGCGTTCACCATTTGAAGCAATGTACATCCACTTTATGGAAAATTTTAAGTAAAGATCTCGACCTACGACCTTTATAAGATCTAGTTGGTGCGAGGATTAAAACCGTATGACCACTGTTTGCGTCGTACTTTCGATCAACGAGAGATTCTCGAGGCATCGAGACATCCACAAAAAAAATCACTGTTTGGAGCGCTTTATGGCAAATGGAATCATTGGCCTTTATTCCTTTAAAAATTAAGTCGGTGAGAACGTTGACTGGGATGTTCATTGAAGACATCTTTTTCAGCGTGTTAAACAATCGAATTTCTGAAGGAAATTTTTAATTTGAAATTATGTAATCTCAGTATTTTAATTCAATTCAATATAGGTATTCTTTTCTGTCGCTACGCCATATCTTCCTAAATACATTATCAAAGTCAGTGATTGAATCATTATTGTGAAAATTACCTTCAAAGCTAATGACGAAAAATAAACAACTAACAGACTCCCACCCATTTTAGAATAAGCAAATTCGGCACATCGGACCAATCGTTTTTAAATTCATAGAACATGTTACTATCGACCAGTAGAAGGAGCGCTTTATATCATTTGAAAAAAAGCGGGGTGCACGCTTCTTTACAGAAGAAATATAAATATCTTAGCAATTTTTATAACCTCGCAAAGCTTTTAAATCACTTAACTGATTCTATGGCTAGACAGCTTCGATATAAAGTGCGAATATAATAGTATGTGAATTAGTTAGTGCCAATGTATTGGTGCAATCATGCGCTGCAGCAACAAAAACATATCCTGACGAATGTTAGTTGATGATCAACTAAAATAGATTTTGGCATTGTCCGTTAGAATACTTTGGATTGTGCCGAACGATCGGATGAAGAATGCATATTTATATATGTATGAGCACATATTTAAGTTTACTATAGAATATACCTAGCTCCGATTAAAATAGATTGTTTACGTTGAGATTCTTACTGCCTTTTTACTTGACGGAATATGAGATATAATGTTTTTTTTTGTAAAGCTCGACAAAACGAGTCGATCTAGCTATGTCCGTCTGGTATAATAAACATCAATTGATAAAAAAAATGCATCGTTTAAAGCGAATACCATTTATTTTTTAAACAAGTCAAAATTTAAACTACATACATACCTATTTAATTATACCAACTACTACGCCTTACCTACAGTTTTGCTCCGATATGAAGCCCCACCCCCTGATTGGCCTCGATTGGACCCACTGTCAACAATTGTGTTCTGCACTCTGACAATGAATTATGCTGGTTTCCCAATTGGCAAGTGCCCGTCTGAGCGTATTAACAGAATGCGGTGGATTTCCAGTCGGTTATCAGCTTCTGGTTTTGAGCTTTGCAAAGCAAGAATAGTAAATGCGTTAGCTGCATTCGACAGTGCGTAAAATACACAAGTCCGTGAACTGAATTTTCATTTCAATTTCAGTTTAGTGTGTATGGCATTCCACAATTGCTGGCAGCGGCATTTAGACTTTGGTCAGATACAAATATATCAGAAGTCAGAAATCCGCTGAAAGCCGAGTGCCATGGGCAGCTTAATGCGTACAAAATGAAACTAATGTAGTCAATTTTGCGCACTACGACTACAAACAGCTAACTATAGTTCAAAATACTTCTGAAGTTTGAGAGCGCACGGCATTGTTTTGTCATATTTGAATAACATTCTGTGTCAATTAGGACTTTTAAATGTAGATGATGCACAGGAGCACTTGACACAATACTCTCTGAGGCTCTAAGGTTCTCCATTGCACTTTCCTACTTAAAGCTGTCTCTGCTCTCCTGTGTGTCTTTGTGTACGCAAAATTAAGAAAAAAGAATGCTTCAACGCAAAATTGAATATGTTTCAAGCATGATTACCACAAAAATCGCACGCAAGTACCACTCGTAGCGAAATATAAGCAGTCAGTCGCAGTGTGCCCTCGTTTCCATGGAGCTCGACAAGCTCCTCTAGTTAGTTACTCATTTTTCTTGCTCTAACGGAGAAGGGGGAACCGTAATGTTAAGCAAATGCAGCATCTTTGTGTGCATTCCTGGCAAGTGATGACAAGAAGGATAACAGTCGACCGAGTATAAAGAAGTGAGTAGTGGGCTGATGACACGGAGCAAACATTGGCCCACGGCGGGCGCCAGCTGTCATCCACTGTTGCTGTTCCTCCAGATACTCGGTCTTTGTCTTTGCGGCTCGTGGAGCATAAATTGTCAGCTTGTTGTCAAGTTTTTTCGCGTGTATACGCAATAAGTAAGTGAGGAGTAACCCACTCGAGTTCCATCGCAACAGAGCGCAAAGTGCAGCAATGCATCAAGCAATGGCAGTGATGTTGTCGTCGAAGGTATTACAGGCAGTACTTGAGCATTTCATCTGAATTATGTTAGATATATTTTTCATCTTTTTATTGTTCTCAAATCTGCTTACATGTAACTACTCAGATAGTTTTCTGTACTCTGGATCTTTGCAATATTGCAAGATTTACTTACTGCATGATGATGGATTCCTTCTTTGCGCCTGTTTGTATATTTTGAATATTATACGGTAATGGAAACGTTGATGAAATTGTATTGCTGCGGTTTGTATCCCTTTTTTCCCGCCTTCATATTTCTTAGTATGTACATATAACTTTGAAAATTGCCTGTATATGCGATTGACAGTATACATGTGTGTGCTTTTTTTAAAATTCTTTTATGTTCAGGTCTAGGGCAATCAATTTCATTTGCTCACTTGTCTCAACTCTCATTTGTTTTTATTATTCCTGGGGCAATCAGTACGAGAGAGGGAGAAAGGATCTTAAAAGAACTTTGGTATGTGTGTCCTTTGTGTTTTTTTTTTGCATACTTTTTGAACAGTGTTGGTTCTTTTTTATTTTCTTTGTAAAATTTTGTTGAGTTTACCTCAAAGAAAAATCTAATTTTCATCAATTTAAAACATAAGAAAAGTCTTTCAACATATATAATCACATTAAATTTCACGTTTCATGAATATACATACATATTTCCTTTTGATTTCGTTATCAAACAATATACGTATTAAAATGAATAAAAATTTGATGTGGAATTGTTTCAATGTAGTTCAATTAGAGCTAAGAGTTTTGGAATTAAACATTCTAATGGCTCTAGAGCTATTCGTTGGAAGTTTTTTTTCTGCTAACTCTTGGGAACCAAGCTCTATTTTCTGCGTTTTGTCTTTCCTATAGAAATATTTTTTCTCCACAAAAAAACTCATAACTTTCTGTTGTCTGAAAGTAAAAGATTCTAATTGCCTCAATTGATCGTTTAAAGTTAAACAGCTCGAAATATATGGTTGTGAAATTTATCAGTGGTCTATTAAGAAACAATATTAATGTGCTTTGATACTTAAATTAGATTTTCTAAGGACTAATTGAACTACAATATATAAGCAATATTATTTAGTTCGTTTGTATTCCATTGCAGCGACCTGATAAATTTATTATGACCTGTCATAACGGTTTCAGAAAAGCGTAATTGAATAGCCAGTCAGGCTGAAATTCAGTTTGTCGTTGTCTATGACTCAATCAGTCTACAACAAATCAATCGATATTAAAAAACGATGTCACTGAACCGAAGCCGGGTGCACTCGCATAGAAAAGCAGCAATGACACAGCTCCAGAAGCCAGGTGTCCGCCTGGAAGAATGCTTTAATTTGCTACCACCTCTCTCCACGAAGGCTGCTGTAAAAGGAGCAAGCCAGATGTTATATAAAACATGGACACACCTTCAACTGGTTGACACATGATTGTAGAAGCCCAGAGTGGGCGCATTATATATAGCATTGAACAAACGTCATAATCAGCATTTATCTGCTTTTCTGCTGCTGCTTCATCGCCATCGTTTTCGATGTGGTCGTCTGCACTTAATCAATATTCGATTACAATTTTGCTTCACGCCCACGTAGAACTCAGAACAGGACTCAACGACAGGAGCAAAGTTTACACGGGTCAAATGTAGCTACAATCGTTGGCACATGAGCAACGTACCGTTCTCTACCAGCCATTCTACAATATCTGGAGTCCAAAGTCTGAAGTCGAGTATTGTGTTACCAATTGAATCATTCTCGGTGAACGTAAACTTTTGTGGTGAAGGTGGTGACTCCTGCTGCTTCTGCTTGTTGTTTGCGTGTGCACCGCTTCTGCTGTTGACTGCATCGTCCTTCAATCCTTTGCGCTTATGTTCGTTGCAATTCATTTCTACATCGTTTTCCGCTTATTTAGTTCACTTGTTCAACATACACAGGCACAGAAACAGTGGTTTAATAAAAATCAAAGCTAAATGTTTAAGAGACTGCGCCATTCAAGTGCCACGAACATCTATCCGTAGCAGTTGAGTTCCTTTGTTTGTTACAGTTCCTTCAAGTACCTTTCCCTATGTTAGTCAGGTTTTTAACTTCTCTACGTTTGCATGCTTCTCCCTTTGTTAAATTATTGCATTAACTTCATTTATTCATTAGTTCAATGTTTATACAGTTCGACTATTATTGTAAAATTGTTTTTCAATTGATTTAATGTGTTTATATTTTAAGCTGTTGTTCAAAAATCATATTTAAAATATTGTTAGGAAGAATATAATTATTTTGGATTATTAGATATAACTGATAATGATAACATAACAGATGAGTAAAAAATACAACGATAGCACTGTTTGCGTGCAAAAAAGCCGTAGGCAAAATATGGGGGTTCTCTCCACCAATTATATACTAGCCGTATACTGCCGTAGTAAGACCAATACTCATGTACGGCATAATAGTATGGTAGTCAGCACTTCAATAAGAATCAAGCAGACACAGCTTGAATAAGGTGTAACGAAGTGCACAATTATGTATTAGCGGGCCGTAGGATCAACAGAAGCGCTAAGTACGACATTACACCTCCTACCAGACATATTATGAAGTGAAACTTCCACAGTAAAAGTCATCAAACTTAGAGTACGTCGTTATTAGAAAGACGAGACAATCAACAATCCTAAAAGAACCTCAACGAGAGTAAGAATTATTGTGTCCCCACACTGAGCTTCAATAAGAATTTAGATATTCGCATCCCTTCCCGGCAAGTTTGGCAGGGTCCAAAAAATATATATCTAAAAATCATTGCGTATTTTCATAGACGTTTCGAAATTGCAAAATAGAATCGGTGGTTGGGTATACATCCCAGAAATGGTTATCAATGCTTTTTTTAGATTACCTGATAACTGTGTTTTCCGTACAATCGTCTATGAGAAGAGGGTAACAAGTCTACTTGTGCGCAGACAATTACGCAGCTATAAAAGCGATAAACTCCTGTCTAAGTCGGAACTATTACTGACGGCTGCAAATCTCTTAATGAGATGGCTGAGCAGAACAGGATTCGCCCCGTTTAGGTGCCAGGGCACAACAATATTGAGAGTAATTGTGTAGCAGATGAACTTTGAAGACTAGGTACAACGACCCCTATTCGACAGAATAATGAGTCGATTGGCATACCGCTGTCATCTTGAAATCACAACCAAAACTATTAGGTCCGCAAACAATAGGTGATCTAGGATTACCACGTGTTGCACTTCAAGGCATTATCGGAAAGGAACTCAATCCCTACCTAGGATGAGTAGAACAATAATAGGAGTGGTAACAGGACACTGTTTCATAGGTCAGCATGCCATGAGTTACTTGGGGTCACCTCACAAAACTTCTTTAGACGCAGTGATAACTGCAGAGAAACCCGAAATTGTTCATCGCCTTTATGTCACTGCCCCGGAATGTCCCAGAGAAGATTCAGGGACTACTTCCTGCATGCCATATCTGAAACTTTTCAAGTTAAGAGGTAAAAAATTTAGTGAATTCTGTACAATTTTCCCAGTGGTTGTATAAAGGATAGGGTTCGAGTCTCAAAGGAGATTCATGTGGTATCACAACGGGACTGTGATGCGGCGTAAGTTGCTGGGTGGATGATTGTAACTCATTCAACCAATTTACCACCAAGTCACCAATTTGTATTTTAATCAATATCGACTTAATAATTTATATGGTAGCTTCTAGTGGAGGGACGCTTCACATATACATTATTCGGTGTTACTCGCTCACTTTTTGGGGTAGCCCCTACTGCACAATTTTGTTTTTTTTTTTTGTATGAAAAACATATTTATTTTAGTCAATATTATGTTGAAATGCGATGTGGCGTTTATGGACAGATGCTTAACGTACATGGACTAATGGGCGTGTTCCGGCCACTTTTTGGGTAGCCCCACCGCCCACGTTTCTTATGTTTCCTATGAAAAATGTATTTATTTAAATCAATATTAGTTTGAAATTCGATTTGGAGGATTTTAGTGGGCAAACGCTTCATACACATATACAAAGGGGCCACTTTTTGAGGTAGTCCACAAACAAGCCCACAGCTCACTGTACATATATTATATGTATATATATAAACACATAAGAATCCTTGTCCTCTGATTTATTCATCATCAACGCATAGCTAAGGCGGGAATTTTTTTGAATTTCATCCCTAAGGGGAATCAAAGGAATATGGGGTAATTTTTTTTGCATTCGATCTTTTTTTAACTCTGTTTTATGCTCTATTTTTCCCAATCGATCGTTTAACATTTAATTTTACGATTACAAACTCATGGGAAAAGGGAGGTGAAAGTTACATTGGACATTTATTTTTTAGACCTTATTCTAAAAGGGTATTTTAAGTTTGTAAGAGCCAGAAGAAGGCGTGGGAAACCCTATAAAGAATCTATTTCTGATCTCATGGAATATTTTCGCTGCACTTTATTACAATTCCTGGTTTCCAAATGGCTTGCTTTTCGGCAATATGTTCCATTCTGGTATTTCTGCATGGCAGAGACTTTTATCTTTTTTGCAAAAGGTGTAAATTCATTTTTTGGAATTAGTTTTGTCCCCGTTTTTGGTCTGATGGATCTGGTCACCCTCAATATAACAAAAATTCGAAATTGAAACTTAAATAAGTGCTACAAATTTTAATTTCGCTACTTTTCCCCAGCCAATATCTGTAGAGGCTCAAGTGTATTTATAATTCATAAAGTTTTACTGTGTGCAGATTTTGCTACTTATTTTTATTTTTCCTTCTCGATGAACATGTAATTTCAAGGAAACAGAAACTTTATTTTTTTCGGAACATCAAGTTGTCAAATAAAAATCGCATTTTGACAAATGATTTACATGAAAAAATAACGCACCAAACGAAATCGCAATGAAAATAAATTATAAAGTAAAAATTCCGAGCTATTTGACCAGCGTAAATACTCAAGTATCTCATTTCAGTTAAACCTGTCAAAATGAACGAAACAACAAGCCGCCCAATCGTGTAAAAAGTAATAGAGAGAAAGAGAAATAGAAATAGAGAATAAACGCCAAAAAGTATGCCACGCGAATCAGTTTCAAAACGAAGCCATTTCGCTGCACTCGAGCGTTTCAGGTCGACTCGATTTGAGCTGAATTGGAAAAGCGCCCACACAATTCCCCAAACATTATTCAATGGCAGCCATTTTGGAGAATGAAATCTTTGCTTGAGAAGATCTTCATCGTTCATCCGTTTCATTCTATGAAGTTTCCATCCGATTTGCTATTGTTTGCCTCTTTCCTTTTCCTTTTCCCGCCTTTCCTTTCTTCATTGTTATTATTTTTATCGTAGTTCCTTTACGCCGCATCGTTCGCTCTATTCATTGTTTTTCCTTTTGGATTTATTGGTGGCGCCGCCATTGGCGTTAGAAAAATATATATTTTTCATAAATCAACATCACAAGGTTCGATGATGCGCATAAAAAGGAAGACGAACTCTCAAAGTAGCAGAAAATAAATCCCATTGACTTACTTGTAATCCAGCGCTAAAGTTGTTTTCGTCTTCTGTACTTTTATATTGTTCACTCTGCCCTACCACCTACCGATGTGTGGATAAGAGGTCGTGGGAAAAATGACCGCATGGGTTTGTTTTCTATAAAAACAAGGTCTGACTGAGAACTAATCGGCCTACGCAAGGGAACGATTTTTTTGTTTTTTCAAAACTCATTTTGCTTCTCAATATAATTTATTTTAAGCTTGATAACCTTTGTTCAACGATCTTTCAATTTATCGATGCCTTCTATTAACGCGATAGCATATCTCAAAGCTCAAATTTGTAATACAATTATGTAATACGTGCATTTTGGCCGTCAACTGATAGCAATTGCCTAATATGTTCCATTAGCATAAACTCATAAACCGCGATTAAATTCACCTGATCAATATTTTGTGGTTGATAACAAAAGAACAGAATCCTCATAAATCGCTTATAATTAGGTGTTGAGTTCGTCATTCGTTTTCTTTTCTAAATGTTTTTCCATGTGTTTGAAAGAATAAAATAGTTTCTATTTTATGGCCTTTATAATGTTTTATTATATACCAAAGCGCTTAACTTAGTGTAGTTGTACAAAATATATTTAATGTAAGACACGACGATTTAAAGACTAACTGCGGTGTTACACGGACGACTGTTTGACTCGGACTAACTGCGCGTACGCTGACAACGTAGTCTCGTAGTGTAAAAGGAAGGCTGCTGTTATGTGTTTACGTATGCATACATATGCGTACATGTAGCCTGAAAAAACTAATATATTGGCTTGTACTTTAATAACTTTCAATACCATGTTTGAAAACAAAGTTGTTTGCTTTCAATGGCTGTCGAATACAAACCGGTTGATATACCTGGCCGAAAATTTCAGTCACTATTTGAACAGTGACATTTACAAAAATTTAATTTATTTTATATTATTGTAAGAAATTACGCTAAGGTCGAATAAGTTTCAGTTGGTCCTCGTATCTGCATATATATGGACTTGCAATCGAGAAAAATAAAACATATATTGTAAAAGATCTTCATTAAAAAAATCATGACATTTTACAAGTATAATAGTATTTTGATGAATACAAGTCTATGAAAATTTTTTAAGAACATTTATGTTCCTATTTAAATATTATACATGCCAACGTCATTTAACCTTTTGTTTTGTATAAATTTGCTTAGATTCTTTCCATCAAACTTTTTCCGATGAACTTAAAAATGTTGCGTAAATATGCCATCATAACATACTCGTATGTACATACGCTTTAACTTTAAATGAGATTTCAACTTGCTAAGTTTGGAGTTTGTTTCGCATTGCTTAGAGCGTACAGAATTTGTATACAAAATTTAAATAACTAAACAACAACACAAACCATCAAAATGCGCCTAAGAGCATTCAACAAATGTTGAGTTTCACAAGCAGGAAATACATTTTCTATTATTTAGTACAGGCTCTAGTCATGAGCGAAGCGGCTTTTTTTTTTTTTTTTTTTTTGGAGAACAGTGAAATCTGCTATTGCTATTTTTAATTACTGCTACTGGGATTTTTTCATATTAAATAGCATTTAATGTTGCTCATGCGGACAATTCAAAGCGGCAGTTAATTGAATTTTTAGTACTATACATGGTTTTTGTCGTGACACATTATGTTACGCGTACGCTCTAAGTGTTCGCGTACCAAAGTTGAATTTCGTGCGTGTGCCGTGCGTGTTCGTGCAGGGCAAAATAAACTTCGTGCGTGCATCGTGGGTTCAAGTCAAGAGTACTGTGACACGAAAAATCACGAAAAAATATCAAAATTAAACGTGATAAATTATCGTGAAATTACTCATTTTCGCTCTGTCTCATATAAATTCAGCATACATATTATGTCATGAACGATTCTTATCTTATTGTTTTATGCATATCTACTGACTTGCTCGACCACAAATCAATCGAATCCGGGTTATGTTGTAAAGGGTATATTAAAAGGGATAACCGAAATTTGATGGCTCCTGGTGACCTAGTGTCATTTGTGTTATGTTAGGTTTGCCATTTTACGCTGCCACACCACTTGGAAATTTTCCAAATTTAAATTCTAATTCAATTGTAATTTACTCTACACGTCCAGAAGCCTACAACCCGTGTACAAAACGGTCGTAAAGATAAAAATGTTGTCGCTGTAACAGCCGATGTTCAAGCCGACCAAAATTTATCCAGAAGTGGCCCTTGCAGCTGTTCACCATAGTGTGATGCTTACTGTTGTTTACTGCAATGGTCCCAAAGCTTTGGATGATCTTGAAGCCAACATTCGAGCAGCCATTGTTTAAGTGGCACAAAATTATACGTCGAAAATATTTTGAGTTAGTACTTTTATTCTTAATTCATTTTAAAGTTCGTTTATAACTAAGATTGACGTTTGATCTATTCTAACACAGATATATGTACACCGGGTTTTTTCGTGTGTTTGCTCGTAATCACTAACTTCGTGCTCGTGATGGGTCGTGCCTTTTGCAAAAATATGATCGTGTGTTTAATACCAACTTAAGAGTCGTTTTGGGCCGCGCCTAAACAATCAGTCACGCGCCCATCCCTAACCTTTACCTGTAAAATGGTATATTAAGTTTATATTATTGTATGTAACAGAAGGCGTGGTAGACTTCATAAAGTATCGTTATTATGTCCGTCTTTGGTACAACCGAATCTCAGAGACTAAAATATAGAACCACCAAACTCGCTTTATTAACCATAACCATAACCAGTGCGTGCCGGAGCCGCATGACAAGCATGTGGTCACTGCGAAGCAGGCTCGATCAGCCAGTAACGCTACCTAAGACTCAATGCCAGAGCTAGAACGTTTGAGGGCCATCCTAACTTCTTGGTCTTTTGTACAATAGCCCGGATGTGGTTAAGTTAATTTATCTTGGATTTTCTCCGTCTCTTTAAAGAAACGGAGAATGTCCTTAGACGAGATGTTTCTGCTCTCATCAGATGTAATAAAAAGGTATATTCATCTGTACAATTCTGAGCCTGGCTAAAGCCGGGCAATCGCATAGCAGATGTAAACTAGTTTCGTCATCCTCAAGACAAAGTCTGCACCATGTTTCTGAGGGGAGACCTAGTTTATTTAAGTGATATCTCAGTGGATGATAGCCGGTGAGGTAGCCCAAAAGCAACCTCAGATCAGATCTGTTAAGATGTGCGTTGGTATATAGGACGAGTTAGTAGCTTGGCCTGCCGTAGACCAGGATATTGTATTCAGTACCGGGAGGGTAGTGTGTTTAAACCGATCTACTATGAAAGATTTTGACGTAGCCCAGCTAAGTCCGCAAAAAGACTTCGGTCCTATGATCAGCACTTTCGTTGCCTTCGCTTCCCTTATGGCCAGGTACCCAACAAATAGCCACTTTTCGGCCGATTGACAGTTGTTGGAGGATGGCCTAACATCGAAGAACCAGTTTCGAGGAGAAGTTCCAAGAGGATAATGCTTTAAATGAAATTACAATTTTTTATTAAAATTTCTGCTGGCTTAAACTGGTTTTCTCTTTTCTTTCCGGACTTGTTTATTCTTCAATACATAAGTGATAAATAAACTAGCACAAACACATGTATGATTCACAGCCATTCCCACCAGAGTTTGATTTAAAATTTATTTCATGCAGATATCTTGCTCAACCGGATGCATGCGGAGCTTCGACATGCAGTATGCTGTGATATTGTCTAGAATGGAGATAGAATTGAAAAAAGACTGGAGTCTGTAATGTATCTAATTGCATTATCAATTGTACATTAAACAAATTTTTAAGTAGTGGACGAAATTCTATGATTACTTTCATTATATACGGGAGCAGGCTGAAAAGTCCTTTCGAGAGATGGCGCTCGTAAATTTTAAACAAGTGTGATTCTGCTAAGTACTATTAGCAGAATCACAAGTTGGGCAATCAAATTCTTGCTGTGCCGATACCACCAGAGAAACTCAATATTTCGATTCCTGTTTAGGTTGTATTATATTGGATAGTTTTATATTTCGTCCACAGTTATAAAATAGCTTTTAATGCTCTTCGAACACAACTTATTGATGCATATTGCCAAAAATTTGACGCTAGTCTAATTATAGATGGTACTTGCGCAAGACTTTTCAACGTGTCCAAAAGTACATAAGACGATGAGGGAATTTCGCTGCAGCAGCTAATGAGAGTACCTATAATGTACTTGGCAAGCAATAGTAAACTATTGCTATAACTATTGACTAATAAACCAGCAGTAACCCTATCATTGTCTAGGAATAAATTTCGTCTTAATTATCGATTACAAGCTTTCTCGAACTGAAGCTTAGTACTCATATGATGAGATTGGCCGTCAATTCGATTGTGGCATGAACGCCATCAGATATTCGTAAGTGTTGGTCTGACTGAAGGCTTGAAAATCCCTTACGTGCGAAGTTTGAGGTACAGCTTATTGAGGCAGCTGTCAAACACCCGGAAACTGCTTGGTAGTCACCAGCATCTGCATGTGCAGAATAAGTATTGTACGGACAAACGCTCATTGCAGATAATCGATTTTTGGTTTTACAGTAGTTACCGCTCCTCCGACTTCAGACGAGGCAGTCTTCTGCAGCTGTAGTATTGTGCTGTGCATCATGTCTGTACTCAATTGTGGCTAAATGTAATAAGATTGCTCAGAGCGCTGCATTGCATTGCATTGTTCGTGCCAACTGCATCGAATATACAGGCATTGTGGTCGGATGCAATGCAATATACACGGCATACTCGTACAGATATTCATCGATACGGATTCAGATGCAAGGACGCCTTGTCCATTTGATATTTATGTTAACCTTACGCAATTTGTACCTGCAACCTTGCTGATGCTATGGCTGACTGGAAGTCTGTCTTTCGAAAACATACATTGTGGAAATTTCAATTCAGGCGAGCTCTGCTAGATTTAATGCGATAATGAAACTTCCGCCGTGTGGTCGGTGTTCATGTCCAAGGGATAAACATTTATGATTGCAAATGATTTTATATATAAATATACATAGAAGTAGAGATATATAAAATAAAATAAATCATGAGAATTCGTTATTTAATTGTTTGAAGCTATACAAATGTAAAGTAAAACAATGTTTAACATTCCAATAAAAATTGGTATAAATATGATTTACGATTCATTTTGGAAAGCTGTAGAACAAAAAAAAAAAAAAAAAAACAAGAAAAAACGTTAGTTTCGGTTGAATCGAATCTCTAATACCATTCACACGAAATTTTATATAGTCTTGTAAAACATAAAAAGTGGGCGGTACACTAGTAGATGTGTATGAAGCGATATGGTAAATGTTCAAGTTGATTATTGACGTTTTCCATACAGATGCATAAAAGTGAACTGTGGGTTTATACGGGACTACCTCAAAAAAGGGGGGACACGCCCAATTGTATATGTATATGAAGCGGTTATCCACTAAAATCCACCAAATCAAATTTCAAGCTAATATTGATTTAATTGAAGAATTTTTTTCATAAAAAACTCAAAATTGAACGGTGCTTTGGGGCCTACCCCAAAAAGTGTGCGGGCCACACCCATTAGTTTATGTATGTTAAGTGGCTGTCCATAAAATGACACTATATCGCCTTTAAACCTAATATTGACTTTAATAAGACGTTTTTCTTACAATAACACAAAATTGGGCGCTGGGTTTGTATGGGGGCTACCCCAAAAAGTGGGCTATTAAAGTGCAATAAAAATAAGTGTATGTGCAAAATTTTAACTGGATATAATTAAAATTGGTCCCCAAAAAATGCGCAACAACATACAGACGGACAGACATACGGACATGGCTAGATCGACCTTTCTCGTCGAGCTGATCAAGAATATATATATATACTTTATGGGGTCTACGATACCTCCTTAAATGCGTTACAAACTTTCAGACAAACTGATAATACCATTTCACACTATGTGTGAATGGAATAAAAATAGTTCATGCGCAGGGTTTTGTATAGTTCGGGAGTTGAAGCAGAAAAAAAATGCAAAAAGTTTAAGAAAATGTATGTATTCAAATAGTGACTCTAAATCGTAGCACTAAGTTCCGAATATTTATCTCCAAAGTAAAATAAGTGCTATACATTCATATATAAAATACTATATTATATTAGATTTAGTTTGCAGATATTATGTATCAATCTTTTATGTCTACAGCACTAATTTAGATCGGAGCAATTCAGAATGTCTTTTATATGTTACTACTCTTCAATTATCACCCGGACTCGAATTGTCTTTACAATGCCCTGTATGTAGTATGAAGATTTTATTCAAACTAATAAATTTTTGTTCGAAAGAAAACATTTTTTTTTTTCAAAATTGCCTCTCTCCAAGTTTATTCGTTAGGTATGTAAGGTAAATGGATAGGTCCATCCTGACAATAGGACAAACGCAGTTTTAGAAAGTGTTTCACCCAATACCATCCAAATTAAGAATATTCAAATTTATTATTATAAATGCGAAAGTAACTCTGTTTCCGCTGAACCAAAGAATTTTGGTACAGAGAAAGATCCTTTGACCTTGGAGAAGGACATAGGCTACTTTTTGTCGCGACAACAAAAGTTGAATAGATGAAACTTTGTATGAGCAACCATTAATTGCTCAAATTAGGAAAATAAAAATTCATCATATCTATACTTTTTGTAAGAAACCGAGAATGTTTCTGTGTGTTTTGACCAATCAAGGCAAAATAGGGAATGGTTTAATTTTTTTTTTTTAAGTTCTTACCTACCTTTGTATATCTATATATCTCATTATAATAGATATGTCCGTCTGACCGTCTTTTTAAACGAACCGCTCTCGGAGTCTATAGTAAGAGAAAGAAACTTCAAATTTGGGTATTTAGACTCTCCTTTTATCTCTTTAGATAACTAGTACCACTACAATATATTGTATGGTTAGTGCTAGTACTAAATGAACTTACCAATCCCGCTGTATGGGACTGTCTCCATACAAATCTGCTCCCAGTTTTAAGTTTTTGTATGAAATTTTGTTGTTTTTAATTAATCTAGAAATGAAAAACTTGTTATATTTTATGTCAATACTTACAAAAATGAAATATAGGCCCACATGGGACCACTTTATGGGGTAGCCCCATGCAAACCTGCCCCTAAATTTTTAATTTTGGTATAAACCATTTTTGGTTTTATTTTTAATTAATTCTAACTTTTCATAAATTATCGGACCACTGAAGAATATAACCTACGGTTCATATCTTATATGCCTTAAACAAGGTAAAGGGTATCTCGAAGTCGAGCACACTCGATTTATTCCGGGCCAATGCGCAACAACGTATTCATATGTGAAGAAGCAAATTCATTCATTCAGTTTACTTATTGGAAAATTGTCACGTATTGAACAAAGTTTACTTAATTGAATGAAACAGCAGCGATAAGAACTGCAGGAGTATATTGCAGGAAGTTTGCAACGTCGTGAAAGTTAAATTGATATTATTTTGACGTTTTAGTTGCTTGTTTTTTATTTGTTTTTATTTTTTTTGTAATCCAAAAATAGTAGACGCTTCGCAATTCTCTCACGACGTTCCATTCTTTTTCTCTGTTTAATAAAATTTGAACATATTATTTATTTAATAACTTATTTAACCATCTAATTATATCATTCACACATAGTGTGAAATGGTATTATCAGTTTGTCTGAAAGTTGTAAAATCAGGCATCGTAGACCCCATAAAGTATTGTAGGCAATATATATTCTTGATCAGCTCGTCAATTCGAGTCGATGTAGCCATGTCCGTCTGCCCGTCTAATAATTTCTGGAAATTGTTATTTGTTCACTAATTTTTTAGATATCTTGCTGAATCTCGCTGTTTAAGCTTCTTTTGGTCCCACGTTTTTTTTTTACATTTTGCTTGTTATATTTTTACTCTAAAGATTTCCCTCCACAACCAGCAGAATTGATAAAGTTTCGGTCTCTTGGAGTCTGTTTATTTTCATCGAATGAAATTTACGCGCTCACTTCAAACCTGTGTAAAAGTCCATCTCACGAGAATGAGAAGAAAACTATTCTGTGATTGAAAACACTAGGACAAATGGAATGGGATAGGTAGTGAAACACTGAAACCTTCCGTTTTAAGCTCAGGCGCGCTACCACCTGAGCCACAGAGAGGGGTACTCCCATACAAACCCACCGCCAACTTTTGTGTTTTTTGTATGAAAAACTTATATATTTAAGTCAAAATAAGTTTGTAATTATAAGTATAGAAGCTTTTTATTCATATACATATACCAATGATATATAAATGGGTAGCCTCCATAGAAACCCACCGTAACTTTTTTTCTATGGAAGGCCGACTCATATACATATATATATACCATCCTCGTTTTACAATACCATTTGAAATTTTGTGCGAATGGTATAAGAGGTTCGGCTCAACCGAAGTTATCGTTTGTTCTTGTTTTAAATTACGTTTTCATAGAATGACTAATGATGGGGAGCGTATTAGCTTAAATATAGATTCAGTGATTGGTAATGGATTAGTTTTCGATTTTACAAATAGCAAACAATTTATGATATTTTTGCGGAATATATGGAGGTTAGCGCTCGAAGTGACACCAACTTCACTGCGTTTGTTATGTTGTTTACACATCTACGGAAGCATATTGTTTTATGTCCCAGTTAAAAAAAAGTTATCGCAATAGCATTGAAACGCAACCACACATTGTTAATGAGCTACGTCATTTACGTGTGAACAAAATGTTTGTGTATCAAACCATTACTCGTTACAATGATACTGGTAGCATCAAAAAATCATGGAGATTCGTGCAGCATGTGGAGCCTTCCCGGACAAACTCGTTGCTATTATCCGTGCTAAAGGTGGCTACATCGAACAATAACATATTTTTTTTACAATTTTAAAAGTTTTTACGATATACTTAAGTTTTTAATTTGCAATGATTTATGACTTCTGCCGCGTCTTGTACACTGAGTAAGAAAGCGAAGTAGGTTTTGATGTGTTACGATTTTTACTAAGTTATTGAACTGCGGTTTGTAAATTTTTCAAAGTAAAATTAATAATGGCTGAAAAAATAATAATAATAATAATAAGTGCCTTATTTGCGGAACTGTAATAAGTTCAAAAAGAAATTACAATATTCGTTGACATTATTTGAGTCTCCATGCAAGCTTCTATGGTTCTTCTAGTGATATAGAAAGGATGCAGCAAATCGCTTTGCTAAAAAAATCAGCAGCTAAGTACGAATTAAGAACGGCATGTGACGATGAAAAGAACGTCTTACGCGCATCATTTGTTGTAAGCTACAATCTGGCCAAAGCTCAAAAGCCTCTACAGAACGGTGAATTTTTTAAATCGACGTGTATTTACAACCTCAAATGCTTCGACGATAAAGGCATTCAAATGAGTGAAGTAGTAGCACAAGTACCGCTCTCTCGTCGAACAGTCACAAGACGAGTAAATGCCATTAGTCGACAATTAAAAGAAAGTCTCATTTTTAAAATAAAAAAGTGCAGATATTACTCCTTCGCTATTGATGAAAGCACTGATATCAATGATGTTGCCCAAGTGCTAATATTTATAAAATTCATAGACTCTGATTTCAATGTTGTGAAGAGGACCTTTTAAACTTTGTTCCTCTATATACAACAACCACAGGGCTGGACATATTTCGTGCTATTGAAAAAAATGCTTTTTTGCAAAATGATTTAAGCAATAATTGCTTGAATCATTTCCCTTCTTGTCGTGAACTATTAACAGAAAATCCAGCTCTAAGTTTTGCTTCCTATTGTGACTCCATTCAACAAATGAGGGCGATGTAACGATTTCGACGAAATTAAAACATTGATTCGAATATTTTTGAGCCCAAGAGATATAGACATAGAAAGCCAAGAGTCTAAATATCAAATGGAGCTTTGCGATTTGCAATCCGACTACCAAATACTTGCAGTGAAGTAATCTGGAATTGAATTTTGAAGGCAAGTGTCAGAAGAAAAATATCCAAGTTTAAAATCTTCGATGCTTAAGTAGGAGTCAAGTTTTGCCAGTACATATGTGTGTGAAGCTGCATTTTCGCATATAAAACAGATTAAAAATGTTTATAGAAACAAGTTAAGTGACATAAATCTTGCTGATTTATTGCGCACTTCTATACGATAAAGAAAAAGTAGACTTCGAAAAATTGATAAATGAATAAAATAAATTTAAATGGTTTCAATAATTTTTTTCAGTGTTGAATTTTTTTTTACTTTAATAAACCGAACAACAAAAATACAGCGAAGGCTCGATTTTCTTCGCGACACAAAGATCATAAAAGTGTACATTTTGCTTAGATTTATGACTTAAAAAACTCTGTTTGTTGTAGATGTTGTACTGCTATATATATAAAAATGGAAGTATGTATGTAGGTTCCCTATAGACTCCGAAACCGCTCAACCGATTTTGAAAAGAAATTTTTTGAAATTTTTAGATTTTCCTTCCATTTTTTTTGTTTCAATCAGAAGGAGCATGTGGTAGGTAGGGAAGGGGGAAGGACTAGCAGGGTAAAGGGGAGGGCCAAGTACAACGTCGCGGGGACCTACTTGTAAATAAATAAAAATGGACAAAATTACAGCAATTATTAAAGACAAGTCGCTTTCTCGAACGTTTGTTTTTGTGTCTGTTTAGATATTACAGGCACACATACATATACACGGGGTGTTTTTTGAAAAAGCTTTCATCTCGAAAACTTCTAATTTAATTCATAAAGCTTAGTTTTATGAATGAAACTTGACGTTTTTTAAGACAAAAGTGTTTACTCACACTACACCTCCAAATAGTCTACAATTAATTTAATTTGATGATTGAATGATATTACAAGAAAACATGTTTTTATGAATTAAATTTACCAGAAAAATTTGTTTCTCGCATGCCAATAATTTTAACAATTTAAAATTACAAAATAATTTTGTAGAGTTGTGGAAATAGTTTAATGTTTCAGTAAAATGGATTAGCATTACATAAACGGACCACGAAAAGACTATTAATTCACTCTTGTACAGTTGCTAATGTCACGTATATTGCACTATCAATACTATCAAATGAAATGTCGGCAATTTCAATGGATGATACTTACATATATTTATAGGAATGACTGTGTGTGTATATCGCTCTGATAGGAAATAACTATTTTTATTTTCATTAATTTCATTTCAGTTTAATGAGGGTAAATATGACAAATACACGCGTCAATTACATATTTTGAAAAAGCCACCTCTTATAATATGCTAGTTAGAAAATATAAAAATGATAATGAGCGAGATAATAACATCTAAATTGGTATTTAATTATGGCTGAAAGGATGTAAATAGATATTGTATATTCTGAACTTATTTAGTAGTGCCATAGCATCTCTGTTAATCTGAATAAAATCGGATCTCTATTAGAACTCTATGGTTCCAATAAATACACTTAGAATTGGTTCAGGGTGTCTCAAGCATACACGATTCATCGTTCTTTCTTGTTCATCTCTGTTTATATTTGTACACATTTGTTAATATTCTTTACAAATTTAATTTGGCGCCATTAAATTGGTAAATAAATCAGATAATTACATGTCGCTGACAAATACTAATTAAAATTAGCAAAATAGATCTAAAATAACACGTTCAAATTATACAAACAATGAGAAACAATGAACAGCCATTTAAATTTATAAAAGTCAAATTGTTTAGTGATTGCAGTGATGAAGCAATATTTGTCCTGCATTCGATTTAAATGATTTATAATTATATTTTATCGAAATGGAAAAATCACATTTGAGAACAATGTGAAACGAGTTAAGAAAACATTTAGCTGCAGTTCATTTAACATTGGAACACCTCAACTACAGCCTTTATTGTTTCATCATTAATTAAATTTCCAAAATTTCCAAAGAAAGCGGAAACCGTAAAAATATATGAAAAACTTTCCAACTGATTGTTCTTTGACGCTATTTCGCTGAGTCGGCCGAGAAAACTGACTGACCAACTTTGAACTACATGTTCAATTTGGTCAAGTAAATTACTTAGCATCTAATTACTTTTCACTGACGTTGGCAATTAAAACTTGATTATTACTTTTTAAGACTGGAAAACTTAGATTCGTAATATTTAGATACATTTTTTTAAAATACGAACAAGTATACGAGTATTATAAACAAATTTTATCATATTTTGTTTATAAATTATTTATATTAATCTTGTTTTTTTTTACAGGTATGTACATCTGAAACGTATTTTGAGATAACAATGCGAAACAAAACTTTTGTGAGTAATTTTTATAAAATTAAGAAGACACAGAAAATAACAACAACAAAAAGCGCTATCTACGGTGGAACCAAAGCATTAAAACTCCACATGCTCTTCCATATAGACTGTTAAACTACTTAAATGTACAATTGTGTCTTAGGAAGAATAAAGCGTATAATAATATGAAATACTTATTCTGTGTTAGCCCTGTTAAAAATTAAGTTTACAAAAAAAAAAAAAAAAATCAACTGTGGGCGGTGAATTGCTATTGTGGGCATGTTCCTATAAAAAACGTCTAACTGTACAAGCCCTTTTGATCGACTCTAAAATTTATTGCTAAGGAAATGAAAAATCATGCCATAAAAATGTCGGCCTCACTATGGACCGTATTGGTCTATGTGCGGCGTCAAGTGGTCAGCCGGTGTAACCTAACCTAACCTAAACAACAAACAAGCAAAGTTGTCGTTTCGACGCAAATCTCTCCACAACTAACCAGTGACAGTTTAGTGCGGACAGAATCACTGTTCCGCTCTTCTTCGAAGATGACGCTGGAGCGACCGTCACTATCAATGCAAACCGTTATCAGTCCATGATAACGATTATTGTGTTCTTCTTATATGGTGGTGGGAATTGCCCATTTTTTTAATGATATATAGCCAGAAAACATAACATTTTTTTTTGCGCTATAGATATTACTCCATGCTACAAAAAATCAGAGTCGGAAAAGTAGCAGAGTAACACATAGTTTTGTGCTTCTGATACTGCTCTGTTCAAGAGCAAAAATGAAAACTAAGAAAGTGAACAGCACTGGTCTATATTATCGTGATCATCCCAACAAGACGAGTTGATCGAGCCCCATCCTTTCGTCTGTAAGTCTGTCGGAGAGGATAGTTTTCTGAGTAGAGAAAACTCAGGAAACTAACTCACGTTATAAACGCTCTAGGAACCGCACTGCTGCAAGTATAACTTGAAATTTGATAATTGGCAACCGTTTTACCGCTGTTTAAAAAAACGTGTCATAATTTTATAATATGCCACGATCAGCCAGTAGGGCGGCTGAAACACCCAGTGAAGGAGAAATTTGTCTAAATGAAAACCGTTTGAGAAATCGTGAATCGAGAGCAGCTGAAACATCTGAAGAGCGAGACGCACGATTGGAAGATCAACGAACCAGAACATCTACTGCGTGAGCAGCTGAGACAACTGGACAACGGGATGCACGATTGAAAGACCTACGAACCAGACCATCTACAGCAAGAGCAACTGAGACAACTGGAGCACGGGACGCACGGTTGGAAGATCTACGAACCAGAGAATGTTCTTCAAGAGCAAATGAAACAACTCAACAGCGAGATGCACGCTTTGATGGCATACGAACCAGAGCATCTACTTCAAGATTGAGGTCCGATTTGAAGTTGGAAGCATTTAATTACGATAAAGACTCCGCCTACAGTACGCACCCACATGTTGTGTTTGGCCAAATGGATAAATTGTGTCCATATTGTCGTGCTCTGAAATTTCACAAGGAATCGCCTGGAATGTGTTGCTCGAATTGCAATGTCAAGTTGCCACCATTGGATGAGCCACCAGAGCCACTTCGAACGTATGTATCTGGAGGTACTCCGTTGTCTAAACATTTTTTACGACAGATTCGAAACTACAACTCATCCTTTCAAATGACATCGTTTGGAGCAACAGAAATTGTTAGCGGTGGTTTCATGCCCACATTCAAAGTTCAAGGCCAAGTGTATCATCAAGTCGGTTCACTTCTTCCGCTAACCGATTTTTCAACGTTTTATTTATTGAAAGGCCCAGCAGCACGCGCCGGGTTTTAGCTAGTTTGGAATAAAATATATACAATTTGCATTGAAATAAATATTACACATAGGAAACTATTATTTCGTTTATACGATGAGGTTTTTCATGAAAATGTTTCATGATAAGTCAAATAAAATGAGCGTATAAACGCTTTTTCATAGAATAAAAATTATCACGAAAACTTTTCATACATTTTTTTTTCATTTCATGATATTCTCTCGTCGTTGCCACCATGTTCTGAAATGAAATGCCATTCTGTTAGCGCCAAATTTGAATTCGTGTACGCATTCTTTCGTTTTCAGTTACCAAGTGCGGAAACAACAAAACATTTAAGCTTTTCTGCTTTTTATATTAGCATTTAATATTATTTATATTTAATTTTTTTAAATGTTTGATTATACTTTTGCTGATATGTGATAATTGATTACTAATTGTAATCAAAATTTCACAGCTATGGGTGTCACCTTGCTTCACATATTTGGCTGAGATGGCAGCTGCACCTCATTTCATGCAATTGTTAATATCGCATAAACAGAGACTTTAAGTTTTCATGAATTTCGTAATTTCATGAAATGTGTCGTATAAACCAAATTAATTATCTAGTTTATAAATGATTTGTGGTTAGGGGACCTCAACCAGATATGTAAAGCGAGGTGGCAATATTTATCAATAAAGGACATATAAACAATGTATAAAAAATAAAATATAAATAAGAATTAAGTCGTATTAAATAAATAATATAAAACGCTGAAAATCCAAAATAGTGTACACGTAGCTATACAGTTGTCTCCGTACTTGGAAACTGAAAATGAAAGAAAACATAGATGAATTCAAATTTGGCGCTATCATAATATCATAATAAAGAAAGAAAATGTTGAAAAGTTTTCGTTATAATTCATATTTCATGAAAAACTTAAACTTTTGAAAACATAAACTTTTTGGATTTATCATGAAATGTTTTCATGAAAAATACTATCGTATAAACGATGTATTTAATGCTTTGGTGACAACTTAACTACATTTGGTTATTTGAAACTCATTATTTTAACCAGAAGCAAAGAAAAATGAAACTTCTGACATAAGCTCCTCAAAATGTAACTGCTGCGGCCAGTAAACACTTGCATGGAAGTGAACAATTCAGCTGGCATCTCTTAGGACGAGAAAGGAAAAAAATAAAGGAAAGATGTCATAATTTGTGTCGAGTCCGAACAGCGAAAACCACAAAAATCGTTTTAGAAGCGCACAATCCAACCGAATGCGGCAAGTAAACTCGGCTAATATCCTGCGCAAACAGTTACGCAGGCGGGTGAGAAGCAATGTTGCCACGACTGCATCAGGCAGTGGAGAAATTACAAAGAAATTGCTTTCTTTATCACAGTCTGTTGTTTTCGTGTAGGTCAGCGTGTGTGTGACGTGCTTATTTGTCGGTTGTTTGTAACTTTACTATATGGCACATTCTGAGCTGAGATTGTGTTCGCTTGTTCGTAATAGAAAAGGACAAAGAACGAAAAAATCTGGGATGCAGAAACTGCTTGGTTGTCCATTAGCTTTTGCTTTTTGTCATCCATCCATCACATTAATGTGCATTTTTGTGGCACTCGTGTCAGCAATTGACCGCTTTGCAGGACATACTTCTTTTTTAATGTGCGTTTCGATTTTTACTCTCAAACTATTCTTTTTGAACCATTTGCTAGTTTTCAGTTGCATTCACTTTCCTATGACTGTCTAAATTAAACCTAATTATGGTAGTTGCAAATGAAATATCGCACTTGTCGAATGTCCATTGTACACAAACTAACACAATTCCGCGCCATTTATCCTTTGACATTGATCAACTATAAATTTGAATAAAAATAATTTGCATTATTTGATCTATTCATTAGCTACAGTTGAATGCTAAAATAGGACGATAATATAAAGATTTTTATGGATTGCAAAATTGTATTGTTATTTTAATAGGTAATTAAAAAAAGCTTTTGCGGTTATGAAAAATCGCATTAGACACTCTACTGAAATTTAATTAAAGGATCTGTTGCCATTGTTAATTTTGTCAACTATTGTTTTTGTTTGGATAATTATAATACATATTTTTTAGCACGAAAATAAACAACAACAAAAAAAATTACTACAGACAACTTATTTATTTTAAACTTACACACATTGGCATTAATAACAATTATTCGATGCATTGTATTTCAATTATGTTTATGCCACTCATTTTCAGCGTATAATTAAAATAAAACATTGTCATTTCGTTAAAAATCAATATTTTTACTTTTTAATTAGTTGCTAAATTTACATAAAATTCAACGTTTCCATACTGTTGCTTATTTAGTTAACGCAGATGAAAAGACTGTTACCGAATCGGGCAAAAATCAGATAAATTCTTAAATGTAATCAATAAATTTTGTATTGTATAGGGTTATTTTTTATAGGTTCCATTTTCCGACAGGGTTTAAACTGCTACAAATTGGTCAGATTTGGCAACGCTATTGTCATGTGCTCAGTTTGGTTTGTCATTTTATCATAAATAGACTAACATCAAAACAACGCCTGCAAATTGTGTAAATTTGTTTCGAAAATCGTGGTTCAGTTCGGGAATGGTTTCGTGCGCCACGTTCATTTTGATTTATTTAGCCATTGATCGTTTGCGCCCCATGTATACTCTAAATAAAAAGTGGTTAAAAAAAGGATTTCCTGAATGCGTCAAAAACTAGCCCATATAAACGGAGGCCACATGCCGGAAATCATATTTAAACACTTTTAAGTTTTAAACTATGTAATGTCAGTATTTTAATTTAATTCAAAGTTCTACAACTCTAAAAAAATTCCATTTTTAGAATCTGTGGCATTTTATTATTTCTAGGATTAGTGCCACCGTCTTTAAAATGTAGAGATGTATCTACGTTGAGAAAAATTTTGTTGTGTTTTTGTAAAAAAACTGTTTTAAAGAGTTTTACTTGGAATTTACTTGCAGTTTACCTTGGAAAGGTATTGTTAAGGGTTACTACTTTGCCCAAGAAAGTAATTGCATTGCTTCAAAATTAAAAAAAAAATATGGCCAGTGATCCTTCACTTCTACACTGACATCCAATAAAACAGTTAGCCGTTCATCTTATTTCAATGTACGCTTAATATCTTGAGCTTTGCTACTTTCACTGAAATCGGCTTCATTAAAGTCCAGTCAGCTACATTTTGTCGATGTGAAATTTCATTTCATTTCATTTACGATTTACAGCGCCTTTTGCTATAAACAGCTTGCTACTAATGATATAACAATTTAACAGATTGGTTTTATCAATTGCAATAGTCAAAATATTTGATTTCTTCAATCGGCATACATTACCTTTATATGTATATCGAATATATTAGATAGCTTAAAGTAACGACACCACTAGTTTATGGAGCACTGGGTGCCCGGTCAGGTGAGCATACCAAGCAACGAGCTATACCAAGTTAGCAAGAAAGGGCGCAATCAGTCCGCTTATTGGTCCGAAACCAATTTGCGGTCTGAGACTGGGTACATTTAGAATTCTTGTGGAATAGGAAGAATAGTTAGCCGGGGTTAAGAAACTGTTAGGCCCATATAGCAAGAAAAGAGCGTAAGCCTCCATTGTGTTACGGAAAAAAACACATTGACCATGGTAACATTGCATTCAAAATAAGTATTGAAAGTGACAGTCCATGCAGATTCTGTCCCCGGAACATATTATTACATATTGTCCAGTCTTGGACAAGGTTTACATACCTGAACCAGCTACAAGTTTCTTAGGTATTAGTATTTGCGTATTACTTCTTGTAACCCTCCCTACCCTATAATAATAATAATTGTTCCCAGTGCTTGTGTGGGGGGACGTTAACTTACAATGGTCTTGTTCTTTAAAAAACATACAATTAGTTAAAATAATGAATATATATGTATGAACATGTGCAAGTTTTTTTCCGCATTCTTAATGGCAATTGCATTGCATTGGGCAACCATCCTTGGCCAAAAACATTCCTTAAAATACATCCAGATCAAGAACACATCTGCAAAGTTTCTTTATGAAAAATTCCTTTGAAGCATTTGGCAGCAATTAAAATTGATTTATGCCGGCGAGACTCGGTGAGAAATCGGGAGCTGCCTACGTGCATTTTCATTTTCGCGCTGAGTCCTGACTCCATCTGCTTTGCATGTGTTGAATGTGTAAATTTTCTTTGTTTTCGATGCTGTTTAGTACGCACACTTTTTTTTTTTGTATTCTCCCAATGGTACCCGCTCTATTGGCGATTGGTCAACCACAAATACAAACGAGAAAACGTGAAAATTGCACATTTATCAAACGGAAACGGAAATGGTCACAACGAAACTGGCGTCTAAGGTTTGTGGTTAGGGCAACGATATCGTTACAGTCGTCAGTTTGCGTTACAATCATTCGGAAGTGATTTGAAGGCATTCGAAGGTAATTAGAAAATCTTTATCTACGCAATTAGTTTTATGTTTGTTAAATTTCTCTCTTTGTAGCATTTCAACTAAAACAAAACTTTTTTAATGTAAGTAATTTGCGAAGCACTTTAGTTGTTTATTTCGCAAATGATTAGATATATGCGGATAGATAAATATTATGTTTATATTGTAGATTAAAAATATAATTTTATTTATATTATTATTTGAACAAGTTGGCGTATTATTTATTCTTCAAATGTGTAACATCTGAGGTTGAAGGTTTACACTCTAAGCTTTTGCCGGGGCTTGGCTAAAACTTGTTTCGTTGTCGTTAAACGCACCTGCATCTGGCATAAAAAGTAATGCGAAAACTTTGAGTAACACTTTACATTCATAAATTGCCAACTGCACGAATCGCAGTGAATTAAAACTAAGAGGGCTTACTAAAAGTTTTAAAACTAAAAACAGTATCCCTCTGGTTGTAACTTGGTTAGAAAGCGATAGTCGGTGCGATGCACCGCCAGTGTTAACCAACTCTGTTGACATAAAATATCTTGTATTAACTCCAAATAGGTCATTTCTTATGCGAAGCATTTCCTCCAAATTAGAAATATCAAAATGATATACATGTCCAAATTATCTTAGAATGAACTTTCGAATACGGTGAGTCTCCTCCCTCTAAGTACTGTCAAAATATATAATCATAAATATCCTCATATTCAGTGTTTCCACAGTAGAGGTATGACTTTTTAACTTTTTTTTTTATTTCAATATATGTACATATCTCTCCGCGATGTGCCTCTTATAGAAATTATGGAAAATATCATTAACTTAGCTTAATTTCTAAGAAACCTTCCGCAGGAAGTCGATTATATGGATTATGAGGATGAATGTACAAGAGAAAATGTTAACATCAATACTCCAATACTCTTCAGCGCTTAAGCACAAAACCGATTGGAAAAAATGTTAAGTGTAATTGTAGGATATTTTGTTACCTTTAATATGATGGATGTTTCTGGCGACCTAATCGGATATTTACAACTCGACATATGACCTAAAACGTGAAACTCTCTCCGAAAAAAAAGAAGAAAATTTAAAAAAAAAATTATATCTCGGAGATATATAGAAACTTTTTATTGTGATTTTCGTTTTTTGTGGGTCATAATACAATAAAAATAGTGGCAGTAAATTTTTTATCTCATTTGCACAAAGAGTTGCGCATAAAAATTCCTAAAAAAGGAGTCGGTTTGAATAGTTCTAATTGAATTGAAATCGTTTAAGAATGTGAAATGATTCGTAAGTGCTCGCCACTCGATTATAGCTTAATTTAAAAATTAATTCCATTACGATTGAAAATATTTTAACTTTCATAGATGAATACTAAATGTGAAAGTATTTAAAGATTTTCCATTTGACTTATTTTTTCATCATTGAACAAGTAAACTTTGGCTTGAAAAGTCAATAAATTTCTTTGTGTTTGTATTTATTTGTTTCGCCATCTGTGCGAACTTTGCTCTACTGGTCCCGGTATTTGGTTTTTTATTCTTCGCTATTTCCCGTGTTTGTGTCCCTGTTCGCTTGTCTGTTCGTTGGTCCTGCGCCGGACTATTTGTTTGCTCTACTTTGGCCGCAGACAGAATACGCTCCGCATGGCCATTAAATAATCGTTACACGCTGTATTTGCTTTTGCCATTGTTGGTTGTTGCTGACGTTGTTCGCCTTGTTGACCCGGCCAACGACCGTTGGAAAAAACGACTACTCGAAAACTTCAGAAATCGCGAAAGCACTTTAAGTATGACATAAGTATAAATTAAATTTTGAGCTAAGTTTTAAAATCTGGCATAACATTAAACTTATCATTTCTCTACTGTAGTTTTTGTTTGTTGCATAACATGGCTTGTTGCTTGTCATTGCTTGTAATTTGCTGATATACATCAAAAAGCAAAAATGAAGAGCTGAATCATTAAAAATTTCCAAAACAATCATATATGTCTGCCATGTAGCAGACCTTGAAACTTTTATGATGTGCAAGGCCTGCTAAAGAGAACTGAAGACATACGCAGGTTGAGCACGTTCCGTCTAAATCAGGTTTGAGTGAAGTCCTATTTCCTACTCAAGTGAGTTCGCGGCGTAACTTATCTATTCTAATATTCCAAAAATTCTGTCATTCACTTATTTATTACTGGTTGGTACCCAGCGTATTGCTGTCCTTCCCCTTCCTCTGGCCTCCTTGTACAGCCCCATTATTTATAAAGTTATATATTATAGTAGCCTATGTTCTGCTCAGATGTATAAAAGCTATAACATTTCATCAAAATATGTCCAGTAGTTTTAGCGTGAAAGAGTAACAAACATCCACACAAACTTTCGGATTTTTTAAATTATTAGTACGATTCTGCGGATATGCTCAATCATGGAATCAAAATGTATATATTTATAGCGATAAGAAAATCGTCATTGGCATCATTGTCTTGCGACCAGCTAACATACCTAGATGGAGTAGCGTAGCGAAGGAAGGGTTTAAAAACATGTTCTGATCTCCATTTATTTTTGAGATTTATTTCTGTCAAAGGTTTCAATGTGAACATTCTTTTCACAAGCCGGTTTTCTCAATCAATATTGGTCTCTCATAAGCAAACAATTTAGACTTATTTTATAGAATAGATTATAAAAAATGCCATATGCCGCACGGGAACAACGCTACATATAAGATTGCACAGTATTTCAACAAATCCCTGCAAATCGCTTAGACTCACATTTAATTTAGTTCACTAACATTTTACCTGCCTTATATTCATATATTTCGTCACAAAATTGATATCAGTTTCAAGCGTGCTTTTGTCACTTTGTTTTTACTTCGTTAAGAGATTTTTAATTTTTCCACATTTGTTGTAATTTAGAAGCATACCTTGACAGTCCAATAAATTTGTTTTATCATATTTTCTCATTTTGTAATATAGTTTGGAGAGGAAAAAAATTTCGTGATTACGATTACGATTCCGATCACGATTACGATTTCGGTTTCAAAAGTTTGTTTGTTATCGAAAAATTCCATGTTGCCTTGCAGCACATACAACATTTGAACATGTTTTTTTAGTTTGTGGCTAAAAATGGTCACAAAAATTCAATCAATTTGCAACTAAATATCACTGTAAATTATCAATTATACTACTGAAAAGACCAATAATAATGCGGAACAAACATTAGACTAGTTTATTCTTGCGTGGTGTCTACCCTATGTACCAAGTTCGAAATGGTTTGGGAAAATGCTCAAAAAATCAAAACGCTCGAAGTTCTGGGGTGTGGTGGAATTTTTTTTTAGCGGAATGGCCATTTCGCTAGCGATTTCTGTGGCACCCCCGATAATTTTTTTTTTGGGTTAGCTGCAGTTGTTTTTGCAATGTCAGCGGAAATGTGCTTGGCAGGAAATTCTCAGAAGCGTTCTACTTAAAAGAACGAATGAGCGGGTGAAAAGACTTTTGAACGCTGCAGGAAGACAACTATGAAAAAATAGTAAAGGAGAAAATAATTATCACTTGATGTTAATTAATAGCGGAGATTGAAAATCGTTTGGGAGAAGTTAAAATAAAGAAAGATGAGAGGCGGAATAAATATTTTATTAAATATATATGTACCTCAGCGAAATAAGTATATGTGCATAAATGTTATCTTCTCCCTCTTTCTTAATAGTAGTAACGCTAAATTTGTTTTCGGTATACAGAAGTCTGTTGTTGCAATCTATTTTTAGAATGCGTGTGCAAAAGTCTTCTTTGGTCGCCATTCTTAGTACCGTTATCATAAATTTGTGCGGCGAAATTTGAATTTCATATGAAATAAGTATATGTGCAAATAGAAATCAGTGTGATTTTTGTGAGCATCGGAAGCATTATAATAAAAATTTTGGTCTTTTTTCAATTGATAATATCAAAAGAATATGTAGGTAAAATAAATGCATATTTTCAACATGAATTAATTGAACTTTTGACGGATTTAACTTTAGAATGCCACGTGGAATGCATTTGTCCGCTGAAGAGCGTGGATTAATAAAAGGACTAAAGGAAAGCATGAATTAATGAAATTGCTGCTAGAGTGAATCGGCATAGAAATACTATTACTAACTTTCTTAAAAGTCCACAAAATTATGGGAAAATTACACGTAGCGGCAGACCAAGAAGCATTGACAACAGGTGTAAAAGAGAAATTCGGCGTCTGGCTACTCAAAAATATATGTCATGCAACGAAATCAAACACCATATAAGTCTTGATGTATCAAAGAGAAGAATTAACCAAATTTTAGTTGAAGATGGTAAGCTTCAATATTGTTCGCGGGAGCCTGTACCCACATAAAGGCTCGTCACATAAAGGCTCGATTAGCTTTTGCCGAAAAATATAAATTTTGGACGAACGAATTCCGAAACGTAGTATTTTCAGACGAAAAAAGTTTAATTTGGATGGTCCAGATGGTTGCCATAAATATTGGCGGGACCTTAGGCAACCACGGCAAACGCAACATAATCGCAACCACGGTGGCGGGTCCATAATGATTTGGGCGGCTTTCGGGTATGCTGAAAAGTCCCCATTGTGTATAATTCCGACAAAAACTAATGCGGAGATCTATATCCAACTGTTGGAAGATGTTCTTATTGAGTTTGTTGAAAACCTTTATGAGGATCATTGGATTTTTCAACAGGACAACGCCCCAATCCACACAGCGCGTTCAACAAAGGCCTTCCAGAACTGGAGTGGCCGGCACTAAGCCCGGACTTAAATCCAATCGAATACCTCTGGAAAATACTGTCAGCCCGAGTCTACAAAAATGGTCGACAGTTTGAAACAATAGAGGACCTCAAAGGTATTTTAGTCGAAGAATGGAATAAAATAACTAATTTCACATTAGAAAAATTGACCTATGCCTAAACGGCTCAAAGACGTTTTTATAAAAAATGGAAAACATATTAGTTATATGAAATCAAAAAAAAGTGTGAAGCTTTAAAATTTTGATTAGAACATTGATATTTAAACTCTCTTGCCTATGTAAGGCAGATTGAGTTTATGAAATTTTTTGGTTTTCACGCTCACAATAGGGAATTTGTCTCTTATATGCACACCTTGACACACTTAACAACTTTTTTGGTGTTTCAGTATGTCATAAAATTTGCTAGATGACACTGTTTCGGAATGAGCACCACATCTGGTGTTAAATGTCATCTGTTCGTATAACAAAAAAGAACCCAGCTTTTTTGCTTTTTTATATATATACTAGCTGGTGTTCGGCGCTTTTCTGCCTCTCCATCTGCCACTCCTTCCCTCTGCCACTCCTTCCTCATGTTCCCATTTCCCCATGCCCCCTTACCCTACCACACATTCCCCAACCAATCTTCCCCTGTCCCCTTTCACCTCTTCGCCTACCACCCTTTACACTGCACCCATTCCCCTGCACCTTCCCCTGACTCCCCTTATTGTACCTCCCTTCGCCCGGTATTCTTCGATCCCATTAACATGCATACAACATTTCATCCCTCTATCTTATATGGTACGGTGCGCGTTGGGAACACTCGTTGGCATTCACAGTGGAATCACCCATTCTCGAATCCCCATGCACACAAAAATTTTCATCAAAATTGGTCCAGCCATTTAGGAGAAGTTCAGTCACGTACACACGTACAAACGATTTTTATATATAAAGACTAGCTGGTACTCGGCGCGTTGCTGCCCTTCATCTTGCCTCTCCTTTCCCCTTGCCTCTCCTTTCCCCTGCCACTCCTTCCCTACCCCACCTTGCCCCTGCCCCTTTACTCTACCTCAAATTCTCCTACCCCTCTTCTCCTATCCATTCCACCCCTTCTCCACCACCTCTTCTCAATGCCCCTTTTCCCTTAAATCGAATTACCATTTAATTTCTCTTTTTAAAAGGAACCCGGCGCGTTGCTGCCCTATCCCCTTCCTCTCATTCTCCTGCCCCTCCTTCACCATTCACCATTCCCCTTTCCCTACAACCTCTTCCCCTATGACCACGTCTCATACCACTTCTTCCCCTGCCCTTCACCCTACCTTCTTTCCTTTTACTCCAACTTCTCCGAGCTCCCCCTACGTGAAAAAGTTAAGTTGTTTAAAGCTTTGAGATGATTTAATTAAAACATTGCTAATTATAAAACAGCAAACTCTGAATATAAATTTTACGAAATAAAATAAGTAAAATTAATTTGACAGAAAAATCATATGATAGTTCTGGTCGGTCTATAAATACAGAAATATAAAAAAAAAATTTTGGCGTGAGCCACTCTTATCACTTAGGGGTATAAAAAATAGTTTACGACCTATTCTCAGACAGAATATACACACAAAATTTCATAAAAATCGGTCAAGCCGTTTCGGATTAGTTTGGTTACAAAAACTGTGACACTAAAATTTTATATATTAGATATATTTTTTGTTTCTAAATTGATATAGGGTATTTAACTGGCAAGAATGGTCGACTGTAGGTCCACACAGGTCTTTTCTACTGGTTATCACATTTTAACACACTTTAGAATATCGTACGCCCCAATCACATATACATTGGTAGCGATATTATGTTTGTATGAATCGAATTGACGGGAACTTTATCTATTTGAATTCAATATGCATTAATGTCTCGTTTTCCGATTGAATTTATTTAGCAGTGCTTGCATAGACATCCATATCGTCGTGGCAGATAATCGAGATACCAAAGACTCCATCCATCAGTGTATTATATTTTGCTGCAACAAACGTTCAATATAAAGCAAACTTGCCAGCGAAGAGAAAAAAGTTTTAGTACAATGTTTTGCAAGCAGTTTGATGGTATCAGAATTCCTATTTTTTTTCTTCTTCTTATACAAGCATTGAAAATGCTTTTATGCTTTTGTTATTGTACTTGTTGATGTTGACGATTACAAAAAAAAAAAAAAAAAAAAACAAGAATTTGGTTCACTCCATTTCTTTGAGTGTTTTTGGTTGAAAATGTGTCGATGGGTTTAATGATACAGAAACTAAAAGCTTTTGCTTTTTTGAAACACAATTTGAAGCCCATTCTGTGAGACTCGATATAAGAAAAAACTTAATAAAAACAATTTTTACACCCTTCACACAGTGTGTGAATAGTATTATAATTTAGTCACAATGTTCGCAATGCTTTAAAGGAGGAATCCTTCGCCATAATGTATATACGAGTAAGTCTACCGTCAGTCTGTCTCTCTGGTGAATGTATGCTTCCTATTTTTTTTTTCCTAACAAATTCAATCTTGAACTTGTATAATTAAACCCGCCAATCCCACAACAGACGACCTTCGCTCACTTTAGGTGCGTGTGAAGAGTATTAAAGCTTCGTTAATGATAATATCAGTTTGTCTGAAAGTTTTTAACGCATTAAAGTAGGCATCGTAGAACCCATAAAGCTTCGTTAATGATAATATCAGTTTGTCTGAAAGTTTTTAACGCATTAAAGTAGGCATCGTAGAACCCATAAAGTATTTATATATTCTTGATCAGCGCATTGAGGTTATTCGATATAGCTTTGACCGTGTGTTTATTTGTATAAATTTTGGAGATACCTGGCTTTAAGTTTTTTTCCTAGCCCCATAGAGAATCCAAATTACCATGCCACACCCTCTTCTAGTTGTAGCTCCGTACAAACCGCCCCACAGTGGGCGACTGGGCCTCGCTAGCGGCGTTTAATTATGATTTTCAAATTTGAAAAAGCGTTGATTTTTTTCACAAATCGATAACAGATACTTTGATTAGATTTTTAACGGTTTTTCATAATCTCTCCGAACAGCTGATCGTCAGCTGTGAGCTGTCAAACATAACATATGTTTCAGCATGCGCTTTACAAAATTGTTTCTTTGTTGTGCGCATTGATTTCGAATCTCTGGGAAAGATTGTAAAATCTTTACTTATTTTATTAAAAGTTTGGTTTTTTATTAACTTCAAGGTATGTATTACATAGAAAATCAGTGTTTGTGACCGGTCTATAAATGTGTTGCTTATAAAACGTAGTGGTAATTAAGTGTATTAACAACGAGCCCACAGTAGCATACACCTGTCTTTCGTGGAGTAGAACTTACCAGATTCACCTGGATTCAGTCTAACTTTGATTTTTTTGGAAGTGTGGATCATTGTGCGTCCAAAATGTCCAATATGAACTGATACTACATGCTACTCTTCAAATTATAGCACTTTTTAGGCACAATGTGAGTAGCAAAACGAACCCTTTTTTTAGTATGGAACGATGAAGCGATCCCCACCAAGAAGTTTCTCACCATGGAAAACTTTGTATTTGGTACTGTTCTAAAAAACCTTCAATATACTGAGGAGGAGCAGTGCGAGATTGGCAAAAAGCTGCGAAATTTTACTAGTAGGCTTATCCTAAAGTGGAAAAACTGTGGACGAAATAAGGCTTTTTTCGAAAACAGTAACCAGGAATGGCTAGATATGCCACTAGTATTGATGGAAAGATCATCTCCCGAAAATGTTGGACGTCCAAAAAAAGATCTTTCGGAGTGTTGCAAAAAAACATAAGTCAACAAATTGTCAATTGCCTTGCTGAAGAAGTCTCATCAGATCCATTGTTGGTAGCTGCAAGCTGCAGCTTATATAAAGCTGGAAAGCGCAGTGCTTCAAAGGTGATGTCAATGCTAAACGCCGACGAAGAGTTTAGCGGAGAGGTAATGAAAACTATGAATACCTCACAGCTGCTACCGTCAAAATTTTATGATGAAAAAGCACTGGCGCTATTTGTAGATGTTGGACATACCAAGTACACATGGAATTTGTCAAAAAGAGCCGCAAAAGGCCAAAACGCCGATATATATACATGCTACGATAAACTGCGTTTTGCGAAAAAAAAAAAAATGCTATTCTAGTGGCATCACGGTCACTGATCATTTCGCTCAAGTACCAATACAAAGCTTAGTGGACCATGTTTTGAAAACCAAATTGAAAATAATAATAACATCCATAAGAATGAAACGGCAGACTTGACTCACAGATAAATTGAAAACATTAAGAGCCAAATATTAAATATTGTTCCAACATTAGTAAGCACCTTAAGATTTGATCACCAATTGCATATGTCCATGCTTGATGGCAAACCGTTCAGTGTTATATCGCAATCCTCTTCATCCAAACATGCGGAATCTGTAGCGCAACTCCCAAAAGTATGAACGATCCAAATTTGGTGAAGAGCTTTTCTATTAATGGAAACCTATTTGAATATGGCTTATCAAGTCTCCACGCCTGTATTAGGGCTTTTGAGTGTGTTTAACACATTCCATATAGAATTCCTATACAAAAGTGGCATGCTCGTGGTGCTGACAAGGATGTTGTTGAACAATATGAAAGAAGTATTCAGCAGAAGCTAAGGGAAGAAATGCATTTGTTGGTGGAACCAAAGCTTTAGTACCATTTACACGAAGTTTCAAACTGTCTGCTTGACAGAAGCAAAAATAAAGGCATGATATAAGTACCTAAACGTAAATTTTGGTTGGTTATGGTTGCCAAAAACTGTATGGGACACGCTTATTAATATATAGTTGTGACGTTTTTCTTTTTTTTTTATAAAAGACCACCATACCCAGGATTAAGTTGACAATAAATGTTGTTGTATTTTCCAACCAAAAAGCCAAAAGTGGCCGGTGGGATTGTATGTGGGCATTTAGCAGTTGTCGATGCTGAGCCTGCTAAAAGGACATATGGAGAGCAGTGTCTTATTGCCTACTTCTTTCTTCCAAATCTTTTTTGATGCGCATGACTGTATGCTAAATAAAAATGGAAGAACACAGAAAATTTACGATACCAAAAAGCAACTAGACCGTTTTGCATTTGAGATAATTTCATGTCGATTTTTTTTCGTTTTTGCCATCGTTTTTTACGATCGGAAACTGAACGCAATTTCTCAGCTATCGTTTAATAGCTCAATTAGTGGAAGACGATCGGATCGATTCGAATCAAATCAAATCGACTACTGCAAAATTGTTTCACTTCATTTTCTGAGCTCAGCTGCTTTCAATCTTTAGTAACGTTTATAATTTAAAAACATAAAAACATAAAAAGAAAAAAAGATCGTAAAATTTCTTACATTGTCTTATAAAAGACACTTCCCAGAAGATATGTCGCTGTCTGTCGCCTCCAGACTTTAAACTTGAACAAAAAATTTTGTAGTGAACGCGTTTATTGATTTTTAATGAAGCTGCAAAATAAGAATTTGTTTTTGATCTCACGCGCAGTACAGAAAATATTGGTAAAAAAAACAACATTTCCATTCACTACATTTCAAAGGCTGCGAAAAATGTATAAAAATAGAGTAACAACAGAATCTATCTTTTATATGCGTTTCGCTATTGTGACCGCACGATTTGCGATAATATGCGATTTATCCTTTAATCTATAATTTCATCTAATAACACTATCACTAATATCAGTATCACAACTAAGGACATATTTCGAAAGGCAAGCAATACAAATCTAAAATAAAACCCTTTCAACACAAAATTTATTACGGAGTCTATACGAGAGAGAGAGAGAGAGAGAGAGAGAGAGAGAGAGAGAGAGAGAGAGAGAGACAAATGAGAAGTACAAGAAAATGCATTTTTCATTTCATTTTTCATTTCATCGAGCTCAATTTTCGTTTGATTTTCAAATGCCTGAAGCACTGCTTAGGCGCCCCTCTCTTGCATAAACTCACTACACATAAATGAGTAACTTGTGAGTTGCATTTCGATATTTGTTAAGGATGAAAATGTAAGGTTGATTACAGATGCACAATAGTAATCGGAACAAGGGAGAAGGCACTTCTCTAACCTAGTTGGAGGCGATGCAGGTAACAATTCCGTCGATAGAGAATAATTTCTAGAAGCACTGCTTGGTGATGGCTTTCTTGTAGAGTCATTGGACTATAACGAGGTAAACTCAGTAGTTCAAAAGCTGAAGAAGAGACTTTAGAAGATAGAGCCTCCAAACTTGAATTTTCACATTTCGCAGATATGCGCGAAGATCAACATTAGATGCCACGCCCATAGTGCGGCTTACGTATTTTGTGAAAATCTTCGATACTTCGTTTAAAACCCAATTGTCTGCTTAAGAAATAAAAAAATTTTAAAACTTTTCCATTACAAAAACCGAAAAATAGACGTTGTTTTTGCATAGGGGGCTTTAGCATCTAGTAATGCAGCAATCGGGAAGCTGATATTTTTCTAAAGGCTGCTGATATTGGATTACGAAAGGGCTCCATACCTCATTTCAGATAGAGATGTCAAAAAACTTATTATCCACATGCAGGAGTGGGAGATATGGGGAGAGAGAGGAAAACATAGTTTAATTTACAAAAAAATAATAATAATAGCAAATATATCACGATATACCTATGTAAAGGGGAATGAACCTCGGGTCTAAATTCTTCAAAATGTATTCTTAGTCTCATTTCTTCTAAAGAGTTTGCCGGAGTATGATTCCAATAAAAAGAAAAAATTAGTAAAAGTTCTACAACATCTGAATTTCCTTTACAAATGTGAAGCGTATTTATGCTTTGATACCCTACTCAATGCTATCTTTTCTCCTAGTTTTACTTTCAATTTCTCTTCTTCTCATATAAACCAGTAAACTTTTTATAATACGAGCAGATTTGAATCATTGAAATTTGTGTATGGAAAAAGTAAAACGATCTGACATTTTTCTATTGCGATGCTTGAATTCAGATCCTTTGACGCACACTAAAACTTTTGATATTTTAACATTTTTTGGGGAATTCAGACAGAACTAATTTTTAAATATTGTAGTAACCAAAAAAAAAAAAAAAAAACAAAAAGGAAAAACTTTTCCTGCTTCTAATTCTTTAATAATTTTATTATTTTAAAAGACTTGCCACTGTCAAGCTCAACATCCCATGTGGTCTAGTAGTTAAGGCGCAATCGATTCTCAGTCAGCAAAATATGGTTTGATATTCTGTTGAACCAGGAATATCATACCAAAAATCCCATGCCGGGATTCGAACCCGGGCTTTCCAACTCAAAGTCGACTGTCTTAACCACTAGACCACATGGGATGTTGAATTAACAGTGGCAAAACCCTTTGAAAAGAATTTTAAAAGTCGAATTACTTCTATTAATAGAATAAGTTTACATATTTGAGAATCAAAGTATCTTCCCAATTGGAAAACCACACCGCCTGAGAGAGAAATATGTTATTATATATACTGCAAAAGGAGGAGAAAGCGTAAAATTCAAATTTGCAGTGCTGCCAGATGATATTGATATTGATATTGCTGTTACTGTTGGTAGCGCGCCGTGCTTTTTAAAATCAGAGATCACAAATTGTGTGCGCTATGCATAAATACACAAACTCTTTGTCATAATGTATATAACAAATGAAAATCATAAAGAATATCTAATTAAATTAATAAAATAAATCATAAACAAGAAAACTGGTTAACTTCGGTGGAACCGAAGCTTTCATACCATTCACGCGAACTTTCAAACTGTGAACTTGACAGCTATAAAGAAAGGAAGAAATGTTGTAATACATAAAATAGATGTTAACTAACATGAGTAATTTATTAGAGAATAAATAATTTAAAAAAAAAGAAAAAATTTGCAATGCGCGCAGCGGGAATTGAACCCGGATCTCTTGCCTGATAGCCAAGCAGCCTACCCACTAGACCTGATAAAACTACCGGTTATCGGTTGTAGCATATCGGAAATTGTTTTTGTTATATCGTTTATCGAACGGACCAAGTCAAATTGTTTTTGTTATGATCGACTTAGTGGCCTAATTAATTTGAAGCATGGTCACTAAAAAATTATTCAAAAATTGAACTCATTTTCAATGAAATTAGAGAGTACATAAAAATAATCTTAAAACATAATAATAGAATAAATCAACATAATTTTCAGATGCTTGAAAAAAAATATATTATTCAAAGAAGTGTCCATCGCTGGCCACAACTTTTTCCATCTTTGTGGCAATTTTCGGATACCAGCTCGGAAGAACGACTCGTCTTTTGAGGCAATCCAATCATCGACCCATTTTTTGCATTGTTCATATGAAGTGAACTTCTGCTGGGGCAGGCCGGCCACGTGTCATCTGACTGGAACAATTAGTTTTCGGAAGGAGCGATGTCTGGAGAATACGGTGGGTGGGGTAGGACTTCCCATTTCAGCGTTTCCAAGTAGGTTTCGACCCGTTTTGCAACATGTGGCCGAGCGTTGTCATGCTGCAAGATCACTTTGTCGTGCCTTTCTTCGTATTCAGGCCTCAGTTCGCGGCTCAAACGCATAAGTTGAGTCCGATAGCGTTCCCCCGTGTTCGTTTCATTCGGTTTGAGCAGCTCGTAGTAGATTACGCCGCGCTGGTCCCACCAAATACAGCTTCATGCCATGAATATTCGGCTTTGCGAATGATGTAGATGACTGTCCGGGCTAAACTCATGACTTTTTGCGCTTGGGGTTGTCGTAATGGATCCACTTTTCATCACAATGCGATGCAAAGAAACCGTTTCTTTATTGGCGTTCGAGGAGCTCTTCACAAGCGAATGGTGCCATGGTGTATGAAAATTAGAAACATTACAGCTCAAATTTATTGGTTAATTTTTTTTTTACCAAAATTTTACCAAAAATATCGATGGTGAGTAAGCGCCAGGCTTTAAAACCGTGGACATCAATCAGACAGTACGTCATTAAGCTGCTAATTTTTGCTAATTTGGCCAAACATTTTTTTAATTTTTGTTTTTTTTTTGGCTTACATTATTGAAACTATAGACTGATTGATTGACTAGCTAACTGGCTCTGACTGACTCTGATTGTAGCACATTAGACGAAGTAGCGAAGGCGTAACGCACGAGTTTGACTGGCGTCGTATTAATGAAAAAAAAAAAAAAAACTAAAAAGGAAAGAAATTGACCTCGCGTCTTCACACCTTGAAGCAAGATACGAGCACACCTTGTGAAGACAATCGCCGTATAAACATATTCTATACACAATATTCCGTCGAATCCTATTAGTGGCAATTTTAAGCTGATTTACGCAGCAGCATGTTCCAATTAAAGTGCGAAAATGTGCCAAGTGAGCCTCTTAAAAACTCATTAATCACTCGCTTAACTATGTTCCACAACGACAACGATAACGACGACGACGGCGACGACAATGACGAAGACTTCGTTGAGCACCTAAACCATGTCTCGAGCATCAGCAGAATGTATTCATGGAAAGGTGTTAAAATGATTCTCGACAAACTGACTAACGACATTGTCGTTGATGGCAGCAGATACATACGCGTATAGTGAACATTCAGCGGGCGGGAGGCGTGGCAACAGTATCGATTTCAAATACGTATTGCAAAAACCAAAAACAAAAAGCAAAAAGCAAAAGGTGCGAACTAATTTACACCTCAGATGTGCAAAAGTGGCTGCCAGCGTGTCCTGCTTAAAGGCTGCGCTTCGATTTTAAATCTTAAATTTTGTTTCTTTTTTTTTTTTGTTTTTCTATGAATTTCACGCCTACTTCTGGACCGCACTGTAAGAGCCACAGCAGTTCAGCAAGAGAGTTTATTCATTCAGAAAAGTAGTTAAGAAGTTAGGGCGCCAGCGCGTTCGATGTGCAACTTTCAATCCTGTGGCGTGTAAAAGCCATTTATCAAATACAATTTTGGTTTATTCAAAATGCTAAAATTGCGCCAATGCCAAACTAGCCAGCGGCATACATCTGAAACAGAATGGGCTCATTATTTGATTTGATTTTATTCAATTCGATTTGTTTCCTTTATTATTTTATTTCTGTTTTTCTTTTTTTCATGGAGTTTTCGTCATGTTCAGCTCTAATTTATGTGCCTCGAATTATTCAACGACCACACGTAATAAATTTCTGAAGCGCTGCCAAAAAATTAAAAAAAAAAAACAAAAGAAAAATGTCAAAATCAACGAAACTAAAAAATAGGCACTCGCATTTTGCTAAAACCGAAGCCTTTATACACTACGCATCTTTTGCAGTAGTTTGATTTCATTGAACTATATTTAAACTTGTAGCATAGACGCAATGAAGTAACTTTTTGAACTTCATCACATTATTGGTAATCTTACGAAGACTAAACAATGTTAAGTTACTTTCTTTATGAATGCTAATGGTCGAAGAGCTCTAATTAAAATGTAAAAGTTCTTGAGATATCTAAGACACATCTCACCTCAAAAACCTTTTTCACCGCGATTCTTGTCGGACAAAATATAAATTGCATTGAAATGAAAATATACCAACAAAAATTTTAATAGAACACACCCATGAACCTCTGCTTGTATCTTCAATTTACTGTACACCTAAGTACAAAAACTCAAAAAGTTACTATCTTGACTTCCTTAAGCGACAAGGCAACAGATAGATTTGTAGACGGTGATTTTAATGCTAAAAATGCTATTTGTGGTTCACGGTTGACTAACAAGAAAGTCAAAAACTTATTAGATGCTATCAGATAATTCCGGAGTCAATAGACTTTTTTATATGTGACAATAAAATCATGCTACGAACTCTCTTCAGACCACTTTTCAATAAACACTTACATACAGCAATGCACATTGTGCAATAGGCCTTAACTCGCAGCTCTATAATAAGTAGACTGACAGGCAAACCCTCAAGGAATTTATTAATCGTGAATTGCAGTTGCACATATCGCTTAAATTCATGAACGAAGTCGATAATGCAATAGCATTACTATTAAAGCTAGACATCCAACTTAAAGATATGTTCGATAAGTTGGAAGAATATAAATTAGGAAATCATCTACAACTCTACGACACTACTATGACTATCAATTACAAAGAAGTTGAATCACACATTGGTTCAACAGCCACTTCTCAGAACTATGGAAGGAACTTGGGCAAGAAATAACACTGCAGCCAAAAATACTTTCCACACACGAATATAATGACCTCAATCATATATTGCGCAGAAGGACAATACCGCAAACGATTGAAACGAGTTACACCCGGAGACCTGGTCTACTGGCAATTCTAGCCCCATAAGAAACTAGCTGTGTGTAAATTTATCCGACGAGACAATCATGGCACACACCGTTAGATTGAGGCATTCTTGGGAGCAGCGTACATTCGATATTACCGTGAAGAAGATTTTTAAGCGCTGGATAGCGTCTAATTTGAAAATTGCCCAATAAAAGGCTCGTATCGATTGATTGTGCCCGAAACATAACGGCACTCCACTGTATTATGGGTGTTCAAAGACGAGACAGTTCCAACAAAAGTTGTTCGCAGAGGAAGCGCTTTGAAACCAAATGGTCAACTGTTTTTGTTTTTTTTTTTTCGCAACGCAGAACGATCAATTGATTGATTGAATTGAATAAAAACAACCGCCGAACAGGGATCATGCTCCACCACACAAAAGAGTTTTTGAGCACTCAAATCCGCCAAATACAAAACCCTGACTTGGCACCCAATGACTTATTTTTGTGCACGCACAACATAAATAAATTGCGAGGTGAACGTACTTCGATGCCTGATGAAGCCAGTTGAAGATTTTTAAACAGCACGTTTCAAAAAGGTATCTACTTCTGAGTGCCAAAAGTGGTACGAAAATTGGATCAAACGCATGTATACGGTGTATTGATCTTCATTGGAGCATAGTTTGAAGAAGAATAATAAAGCCATTTTCAATTATTGCATAATTTATATACTCAAACTTCATTATTTTGTATCTGCTGTAAATAAGCACAGGCTATAGGTCAAACTGTCGAAACAGTTCTGAAAATCATGATTTTGTAGCTTCTTAACTTTTACATCAATTGCACTACTGATCTCCAATCACTTCTTGTGTCAATTGCGAATCTTCGTCAACTTTAGTCTTTACAAGGGCAACATTTCTCTCGTCGGATCAAAGATCTTCTCGAGGCTCCTCCTCTGGCAAAAATAAGCAGTAGCAGGCGATTACATTCTCACTTAAAAATTGTATAGTAAGTATGTGTTTAAGCGCGGCAACTTAAGGAAACTAAATCAAAAATCACTGCCTCCCCCTTGTTTGGGCGCCGATATTTCTGTGCTTATTCAACTAAACAGCAAAGACACTTCTAAGCGAGGAGTGTAGGGTATTATTGCAATGCTGTTTGTGATATATTACAATGTATCTACAAAGTCAATATGAGCGACAACAGCGAAGAAGTACAGTGTTGTCAGCGCCGCTCCTTGCCAAATGCTCAAATTGCACACACTCACAGTATTGTTGTCATTGAATGTGTTTTTACTGTATGCCTCAGTTGCTGTCAATCACTTTTAGCTTTTAGCTTTTAAGCGCAGAGCATTGATCAATGAATCAATGATCAAAAGCTGTATCTCCAACGAACCGATCCGATCGATATTTGATTCGATTGATCGTTACACTTTTGATTGCCGAGAAATTAAAACGTTACGCTTTTGACGCAATTCCGAAACTCAAATTGACAGCTTCGCATAGTTTTCAATTGATTAGTGCATTTTTAGGATGAGATACTTGCAACGAGGGGTAAACATTTAACAGCTTCCTTGAATCGCATGTGCCGCTGAACTCTGCGAGCCTTGAAGTTTGCACAGACGAAATCAATCAATCAATTGGGATGCTTCAGTTTTTTTTTTTGTTTTTTTTTTTGTTTATAACTCGTATTTTTTCCCATTTGGTCTGTTCGTTCTATCTGTCATCAAATGCGCACAAAAACTATGTCTGCACGCCATAACGTACGCTCGATGCTGGCTTAAAGTCAAACTCAATAATGTTTTATTTAAGCATAAAAATCAAAAGATACAAAAAACTAAAAAAAAAAAAAGAAAGAATGTTGCAGTCGTTAGTTCACGACTTCGAAATACTCTGCCTCTTTTCATACTTAAAGGAAATTAATATTATTGTTCTTATTAAAAAATAGTTCTAGTTAAAAATAATTCAACTGGTTCACCTTGAAAAACGTGCATTTCGAGCATATACAGCCGCATTATGGGCGAATCTATAAATTCAAGTTTGGATTCTCTATATTTTATAGTCTCCGAGCTAATGTTGTTGTCTCTACCAACTTTCAATCTGATCCATCTAGTAATATAGTAATATAGCAAACGGGAAGCTGATATTTTTGAAGAAGCTAAGCTCTCCATACCTCATTTTAGATCGAGAGCACAAAAAACAAAGAAGCTACTTAGTATCGCCACATGCACGAGTGGGAGAGAGAGGGAAAACATAGTCTAATCATAATGGCCACGATATATACCTATGTAAATATGGGAATCAACCTCTGGTCTAAAATCTTCAAAATGTCTCATTTCTCAATGTCTCAGTCTCATTTCTTCTAAAGAGTTTGCCGGAGTATGATTCCAATAAAAAGAAAAAATTAGTAAAAGTTCTACAATATCTGAATTTCCTTTACAAATGTGAAGCGTATTTATGCTTTGATACCCTACTCAATGCTATTTTTTCTGCTAGTTTTCCTTTGAATTTAAACCAGCAAACTTTTTATAATACGAGCATATTTGAATCAATGAAATTTGTGTATGGAAAAAGTAAAACGATCTGACATTTTTCCATTGCGATGCTTGAATTCAGATCCTTTGACGCACACTAAAACTTTTGATATTTTAACATTTTTTAGGAAATTCAGACAGAACTAATTTTTAAATATTGTAGTAACCAAAAAAAAAAAAAAAGGAAAAGGAAAAACTTTTTCTGCTTCTAATTTTTTAATAATTTTATTATTTTAAAAGGCTTGCCACTGTCAAGCTCAACATCCCATGTGGTCTAGTAGTTAAGGCGCAATCGATTCTCAGTCAGCAAAATATGGTTTGATATTCTGTTGAACCAGGAATATCATACCAAAAATCCCATGCCGGGATTTGAACCCGGGCTTTCCAACTCAAAGTCGACTGTCTTAACCACTAGACCACATGGGATGTTGAATTAACAGTGGCAAAACCCTTTGAAAAGAATTTTAAAAGTCGAATTACTTCTATTAATAGAATAAGTTTACATATTTGAGAATCAAAGTATCTTCCCAATTGGAAAACCAAAGCGCCTGAGAGAAATACGTAGATACCATGTGAGAGTTTGTTTGAGAGGGAAGAGAGAGTAAAAAACAACAGTGCTGCCAGATGATATTAATATTTTTAAAATCAGAGATCGCAAAATTAGTATCCTCATATACCCTACACACTTCCAAGTGTGCGCTATGTATGAAATCAAAAAATCGTTGTCACATATAGGTGTATATAATAAAATTGAAATTTATGATCGCATTATAGCTTGTAGAGCCTGCATAAGTGTACACAAGAAAAGTGTGAGGATATCCCGAAGTTGTGAATATTCTTTTTGCAGTAGATCAGTACGCCGTAGTGTATAATTAAGATAATCTTTTTGAAGCGCACCCATTTTAGGTTCATCTTCGAAGAATGACCAGTTCAATATAGTGTTTACGAACAAATGACTTATAAAGATTTCTGTGCAAAAGTTCACAAAATAAGGCCCTTTCAAAAATGTCCAATAATTTTACTGTTGAGCCCACTATTCCCAGTCTAGAGTGTCAAGAAGCTTGGCTCGATATCTGTATTAATTTTTTACGTCTGTTTGTTAAAAAACTCCATTTGAAATGGGTTATATTCTATAGAAATCAGCTAGCTGGTAACGTTGATAACTTGAGGCTTTCATCTAGGGATTGCACTAGACGTCTACGTCAAAGATATTAAACAGTAATTAAATAGCAGCCCTATATATAGTGATTGTAAGTCCCTATTTAAGTATATATGATTCTGATAGTATTGTGCACTGCTGTTTGCTTTCGAGTAGAAGAGAAGCAAGAATTTTTCACAGCGTGTACGAATATACTTCTAAACAATCCAGTGTAGTGTCCTAGTAGATGCTGAACGCTTTCTATTCTTGGACTCTGCAGAAATCATTTGAGAAGGTAAACAATCCAAGTGACCCGTAACAGTTACTCGCGATAACTCCTGCAATATTTTTACTCATCTTCATTGGGGCCTCAGTTCCTGTACTACTTAGATCACGGTTTTGAACGTAATTACTCTAGAACACCGCTTCTTATGGTGTTATTTGTTTTTGTTGATCGAAGTCTGTATGTTGTATCCCTCTACTATATCGTTATGCTCTTGCAACCAAACGACCTGCATATTGTACTCATTCAATCTATTCAACTTATTGAAGTCTATTTCTGGAACGCAAAATTTTAACTAAGAAGCAAATCTTTCATTCCATAAAGGATTGTTGTATGAATTTAGCATGAAGGTTGACTGAGTATATGCGTTACAATAAGGCGAAAGTTGGTTTGCTTATCCTTGCGATGTTCAATTTTAATTGTAGAATTGGAAGATCTTCAATATAAAAAGTAGTAAGTTTTTAGATTAGATTAGATTTGGTGCCAGCTTGAACGACTTCTGTAGATGCATCCTTCAACTTAGGCGCTTCTTTTTGACTTTAGATATATGTAAGCTTGGAGAAGCGATCAATTTGGGGTTTCAACAGATGCAATTAACGAGAGCTGTAAGCAAATACGAATTTAAAAGAGCTCATGTGAAACAGGAGGCCTAGCTCAGGATTTACGGAATTAAGTATCCCGTATGTTGTGTATAATGTGTATAAAGACGTCTACCATTGCTATATCCAAGCAGCATGAATTGTAAATACTTACTTTTAAAGTTTTGCTGCACAGTGTAATCGGAGCTGTGATTCGCATAGAGTTTATATTTTGTTTTTTATTTGTTTCACAGTAACCTGCGGCAATTTTAGCACAATACACAAAAGCAACAACTCAACGCCTCCACCATGAGTTCAGAACAAAAGCCATGCAGCACTACCATTTATTCTATACTATAGAACACGGACAGAGATGACCCTTTGGTGGCATCTCCAGCGCTTAATCCAATTTGCGTTCATATAAATTATGAGCCATGAATATAACAAATCGCTTTATTAACCAACGCAAACACTTATCGCAAAAAGTATAAATATTTGTTATTGCGTTAGGCGAAATAAAACAATTCAAACAGAGATGGAAAAGGAGTAGCTGCGAAAAAAAGTAAAACGTAAAAAGTATCTGAAGTTGAAAGTCAATTTGAAGACAAATGGAACTGCAAAGCGTTGAACGAACTCGGGAACTCGCACGATGCAGATTGTCATCATCAAAACTCTCGACGCACGCGCGTTTCTTGGAAAATGCCTCTCAGTGAAGGTGTAGGTTAAGGTGAGGTGTTAATTATATTGTATATACGTGCCTAAAACTCAAGAACAACGCACGAATCGGTATGGTGAAAAGGCATGGACGGATGGCATGGCATCATTTTGAATCGCATCGAGTAATCGAGTAATAAATTAAAACAATTTAATAAAAGCAAAATGCGAAATCATAAACATTTATTTAGGCAAATGCTGCGCGGGCGTGTTGAGTGTTTTTGTTGCGTTGGCGAACGAGAAGATCCTGTACAGCCTTACTTTCATTGAGTACAATTATCCTGGGGGCTTTTCGAAGCTGTTGAAGCAGTCGCTGTCGCTGCCGTTGCTGCAACATAAATTCTACAACTTTATTGATTTGTATTTCTAAAAAAAAATTTTCTCCGCGATTTTTATAGTTTTTTTTTTTTGCTTATACACTACACATAGTGTGAAAAGGGGGTGGGGGTAGGAGGGTGAAAAATACTTAACGACGTATTCTCAAATTCTATTAACAAAAATGTGATTAATTAAAATTTAAACTTTCAAAAAGCCAACGTTTTTCTTTCATTCTCTGCCTCTCTTAGATCGTCCCGCACACATGACCATATTAGGCAAACACTTGATCGCTAGACGATTTTGTAGTTATCAGCTTTTTATCGTCTACGAAAGTAAGTAGACGTGGTTAAAATGTTTGCGCTGTGTTTGTTTTAAATTAATTAAATAAATGCGTTAATTCAATCTTCATAAATTATAGCCTTAATATATATCTTCTGATATATGAGATATATTATTGTAAAGTTTCACACATCCATACAAACTTTCGCGTTTATAATATTAGTAGGATGAATGACATTTGGAGGCGATATGTTGAGTAACTCGATTTTTTAAACACATTTTTTTTTTTAAGATTTAAGTATATTTCCGTAAAGTAGATCGAATGAATATACCAACCAAAGAAAGAACCTCTCCGAACCCTTTGATTCCACGAGAGGTTTCAGACAGGTTGAGGCTTTTTCGTGCAACATTTTTAATCTCTTGATGAAATACATCCTACACCAATGCACATACGGTAAACGGTCGGACACGAGACTTGATAAAGAAGTGATGCTACTCGCGTTAACAGGCAAGTTAGAAGGGTGTTCTCGGAGATTGAGAAACTGCCACGTCTCAAGGGTCTAGCGGTGAAGGAGGACAAGACGATGTACTTGGTGTCCACTCGCGTCTTGAATGGTCTGTGACTATGAAGAATTTCAACGTCAATGTTGTGGAAAACTTCGTCTATCTGGGAACAGAAGTCAATAGCGACAACAATGCCAGCCAAGAGATCAGACGAAGAATCACGCTTGCTAATTGCTGCTACTTTGGCCTCAGCAAGCAGATTAGAAGTAGAGCCCTCTCTCGAAGTACGAAGATAAAAATCTATAAGACACTGACAAACGCGGTGCTGCTGTATGGCGCAGAAGCATGGACCCGGACATCAACGGGTACAGCGTGTTTAGGAGTGTTCGAGAAAAAGATTCTTTATAGGATTTTTGTTCCCCTTAGAGTTGGCGTCGAGTTTAGAACACGTATGAACCACGAGACGTATGATGAGGTTGATATAGTTCAGCGCATTAAATTTCAGCGGCTGCACTGGGCTGGTCAGCTCATCCGGATGAACCCTGAAGCTCCAGTACTAAAGGTTTACGACGGAAACCTGAACTTGATGGGTGGACGGCGTCAGAGAGAACGTCCGTGCTTAAGATGGCAAGATCTGGTCTGTAATAATCTAAAGAAGCTCAAGATTGCCAGCGACTTACGCCGGCGTGCAATAACTATACCGAACGGTGTGCTTTCTCACGTGCGACCTTGACCGATAGACGGTTGTAGAGCCACCTAAGTGAGTAAGTAAGCTCCTACAAACTTACATCCCACATTCAGGTTGTTAGATTTTACAAATATTATTTTTTACTCCTGCTAAGTTCACAGTTTGAAACATCGTGTGAATGGTATGAAAGCTTCGGTTCCACCGAAAATAACGAGTTTTCATGTTTATGATATAATCTATTAATTATATATATTAGATATTCTTTATGATTTTCATTATTTCATTTCTGATAAAGATTTTGTGGCTTAATGCATAGCGCATAAATGTAAGGTATACACAATTTGTAATCACTGATTTTAATAAGTACGGCTCGCTAAAAACAGCAACAATATCAATATCATCTGGCAACACTGCTCATTTGGCTACTATTATTTCTCCTTCTCTCACTCGGACACTAACATTCTCATGGAATGCAGGAAGAGGAAGAGATGTGTTAACTTGGGCTGTTAACAGAAATAATTCATTTCTGCTTAATTCCATCTTTGAAATTCTTTTCAAAGCGTTTTGCCACTGTTAACTCAACATGCCATGTGGTCTGGTGTTAAGACAGTCGACTCTCAGTCGGGTGATCCGGGTTCGTATCCCGGCATGGGGATAGCGGAACTTCCGAATTACAAACGCTCTTTTTTTATTATTCATAAATCTGTTAAAATGTCTCTTTTTTATGTTTATTTTTAAAAATTTTTTGCTTATTATTTAAAAAATAATTATGAAGAAAATATCAGCTTCCCGATTGCTATATTACTAGATGCTAAAGCCCCTATACTTACAACCCTATTATTTACATCCATATTTTTTTTTTTTTGAGATCAGTTTGAACGTTAGTAGAAACTTTCCATAATCAGAAAAGGCTTTTGCGAAAAATGACCGCGATTCTACCTCTAGAAGGCAATGAGCTTCCATAAAAATAACTGTTTCTACATATTTCATAATAGTAAACGGGCTAGCTGATATCTCTCGAGACGTAGACTCAAAATAAATAAAACCTGGGGATCCCAGCTCACAACCGAGACTCATAGAATGGTAGTAGAAATATTTTAGTTTAAAAATATCATCTATAAATATTATTAATATTAACATTATTTAAATGCAGCCAAAATGCTGCCTGTGAGCGCATCGCAAGAAAGCCACAACGAAATATTCGAATCGATGGCAGGGCTGTAATATATATGAACAGAAATGGTCAGAACACCAAGATTCTCGACTTCTGTGATAACATGCAGAAAGAGAGTTGCTGAACTCCAACAAGCAAGAACTTTAACAAGCATGCATAAGCATCCTTTTGTCAGTAATATAAAGTCATATTTTTTATATACTTATTTACAAACGCATATCGGCAAGCTCCTCCTTGAGATCATTCCAATGTCGTTCACCAATTATGTTTAAGTTTTCGTTGCAAACGTTTTTAGATTTTAGATATACTTGTAGCATTATAGCATAAAATACGATATAAAGATGATTATGAGCGATTATAATAAGTACAAATATATGTATTTGTATGCATGAAAACCTTCGCTGTGAATAATGCCAGCATAATTATAAAATGAAATTCTGAGCTTTTATTTTCAATAACATACATTCTAAATATTTACTTTATTCTGAAATTCCAAACTAAATATCGCATACACGCATATAGCTACTCGTAGATATTGACAGCAAATTGCCCTTACACGTTAATTGAAAGAGCTTAACAACAATTGTCATTGCCATTAAAGAGACAAAAAGATACAATTAGGCACTTACAGATACAAAGATACATATCATCGTATAAGCGCATGCGCTGGAGGCTGCTGGCATTCAAGCTCAAACTATGCATGATCTTTCTGCTCTTCCATATATATATCTGTATATATAAATGTATCTGTAGCTACTATAATTATTTAAAGCTACATATGTGTCCTTGTGCTTCATAAATACCAGCGGCAGCAATGCATTAAGATAGGCGCAACTCTACAAATTGTATCTTTAGTCTAGACGAGCTGCAACGAATCCATGTGGACTGTTGAACTTGTAGTTGCATTTCGATTAATGCAGTTCATATAGCCGTAGAAAATTGCTGTAGCGCAACACACAGTGCACAATTGTCGCAAATAGCAAAATAGCTCAACGCTTAAAATGCTTTTGAACGCAACCGCCGGCCGCCGCATTGCATTTCAACTTGAAGCCTTTGGGTGGCTTTGGCCGCTGCCGCTGCCGCTGCCGCTGAAGCTGCTGCTTGCAACAAGTGTTTAATCGTTTGTAATTAGGCTGCAACGTTTCCATTGTATCTGTCTGTACTTAGCTTAGTTTATAGTGAATGGGTGAGTAAGGTGGCGGTGGCTCTAGCTTCAATGCCTCCACTACTCAGCCCGCTCAGTTGTATTGTATGGGACACCACTTTTCGGCAGCACTCGCTGCAGCGCTCAGCTAATGATGTGCGGCAAAGATAAGTCAGCACAACGCGTCGCGTGTCAATGTCAGCGCGGTGCAGTACGGTTGCGGAGCGGTTGAGGTGCAGTGTGGAATATATGTAACTACGTATGTATGTATCTACATTAAAGCCGATCTGATCTGATCACAGATCAGTTGAGTTCAGTTCAGTTCAGTACAGTTCAGTTCAGTGCGGAGGCTGCTGCATTCATGTATGCACAGTAGTGGCAACAGGCGGAGGACGAGATGCGGCGCATCGGAATGCTAAGCGTCAATTTAATTATGCTGACAATACAAATTGCAAGTGCAGGAGAGCAAAAATGATTATGTCGATTGCTACAAATTGTTCACAAGACTTGAAATATAAAAAGATACATTTTTACCTACATAGAGCAAAATTTCGTTAAACAATAATTTTTTAGGAGAAATTGAATCGAATCGAGTAACAGCTCGAAAATAATATCGCTAACGAAAGTTTTGGTGAGCGTATTTCGAACAAAACTGTTGTTAACTGCCGTTATCGAATAGCATTTGCCACGAGAAGCCGTGCTTTTTGTGGCAGTCGCATTTTCTTGCTCGACAGTTCAATATAGTTATCTACAATGATATATTTGGGGTTAGTATTTCGTGTGTCATTTTCATTTTGTTTGAGGCACATAATTTGGTTATTTTGTACTGCGGAGAAGTGAACTATAAGGTGACGGGTAGTGTTCCTCAGTGATCTGTTCTGGAGGCCCTGCTTTGGTATGTAATATACGATGAAGTACTTCGGCTAGCTAACTGCGTAAATTTAATCGGCTTCGCAGATGATATAGCCGAAAAAAGTTGAACAATCGACCGTACCGTACCTCGTACCTAAGAATCATACTGGACACAAGAAGCATATACGCTCAAAAAGGCGGTTGAAACTTGTAGGGCTCCATCTGTAGGACTTCTTCTGTCTTATGCTGAACAGAAGAGGACCAGTACAGGGACGTATATTGCAACTACAAGGCGTAACACGATCAACTATGCTTTATGCAGCTGCAATATTTAAAAAGAAAGTACTATAAACGAGGCCTGGAATCTACATACCGACTGGGTGCTATCAGATTTGCACAAGCCTTTCGTACTGATTCCGCGGATGCAACATGCATTATAACTGATATGATCCCTATTGAAATTCTTGCGAACGAACTGAAAGACTTCTACAAAATTTGACGGACAACTGCAGCTGTCTGCCAATTGCAGGCGAGAACGAGTAGCCTCAGACGATGGCAGGAACGATGGAACAACTCCTCACAAGAACGCTGAACACATCTAATCCAATACCCACTATGGAAATAAGAGTTCAGCAGAAAGACGATCAGGTAAACTTTCACCTGACGCAATTACTAAGCGGCAGACAGTACCTGCACAGATACCGTCACGTGAATGTGAATGGAAGACGCAGAACACATTTTGTTCCACTGTGTTAGATTTGCAGAAGAAAGGCGTATTCCGAGCGAAGTACCATGGGTGTGTAACAAACATACTAAAGAGCGATACACAAGCAGCGTGCGACTTTGCTTCCACCGTGATGTGGAACATTGAGAGGGCATGCAGAGAACACGATATTATTGTTGCTTAACTATTTTTTTCTACTGTTCTGCTGTTTATAAATTTTTGTTTCTATCTTACAACTTTATTTTAATCCACTTCAACTGTTCGGATTAAGCTTAAATTAGATATGCACGCGTGTAACCAATGAAAATAGTTCATATATTACTTATTTATACACATATGACTTTTTTACTTATTTATACACATATGACTACAAATAATTGCCGCTATTCCATGCCAAATTATAACGGAAACGCTTAACTTTAATTTAAACTGAATTTTAAAATTAAAAGCATCGTTTCATAATTCTGCATTTACATCGGTTTCACATCAATTTCAGTTCACACCATTAAGTTGAAGTGGTTCAAAGTTGACTTTCAAGATTTGAACATAAAAACAGACTAACAGACAAATACACAAAAAGACTATTCTCTATTCGATTTTCACTTTCGGCAAGATTTCGCGGAATTCAATTAGTTGAAATTATCTATTTTTCACTTTCACCATAATTTTGCGCTTTAAATGCACTTGGCATTGATTTAGAGAAACTCATTTTGGTCAATGCAAGTCAACTGATGTAATTAAATTCCCAAAAAAGCTAAAAATTATTAATTTTAACTAATTCACTTTTGCATAATCTTCGCGAAAGTGAAAACCGGAATCGTGCAGATAGTAAACATATAACAGAAATAATCAAATATTAAAATAAATAAACATCAATAATAATACAAATTTCCAAATTTCGTGCTGTGCCGTGCGAAGAGGAGAAACTGGCCTACCTGACCACCAAATTATCTGGCAACACTGCAGATTATAGTTTTCTCTATTTCTATCACTTTCTATGTGTACGAGTATTCATATCTATCTCTTTCTAGCGTATGGTTTTTTAGGCATTTCTTTGTCTTCTGTGTGCTTTCCCCTGTGCTTTCCTTATTTACATCATTTGGAGAGCGGAGTCTCAATAATGTTTTTAGCTTAGTTGTTAAATCGGAGAGTTTTGCGAATCGTTGATCGCCAGTTCAATCCTTGCGGGAGGCGTTCCACACTTTTTTTTTATTTATTTTATTTTAAATAATGGTGTTTTTTGTGGTTTATTATGTATACTATGTGTGGGATAATTATTATTATTGTTATGTATGTGTGAGTTCATATCAGCCGCTTTCACTCTGTTCGCACTGTTGCGTTTGGTTGCGCTCACTTGTGACTCTCTTGCTCTTGTAATTGTCCGTTGGTTAAAATGTTTAACTGCTGTTTTTGTAGCAATCCAGTAATTAGATTTATTTTTGGCTACTTTCGTTCGTATACATATGATGTACATATATATGTCGATCGTCAAGTGTCTTGAGAATTATATGTAGTACAACAGATGGGCAGAAACTTGTTACGGATGTCAGGAGGAGTTTGAATACCGCCATATATGAACCACATTGCTATTTAGAGTTTTTTTTTTACCGAACGTGACAGCATGCGCTGCGATTTACGAATACGAATAATTTGTTCGAAAGTGATTTCGTTAAAATGTTCCGTTTTTCACGTTCTGAAGATCGCGATCGCTATTTGAATTTTCCAGACTTTGAGCATATGAATTTCGTATTGAATTCCAATCGAAAAATGTTTCTGAATGTGAAATGCAGATCATTTTAACGAAATCATTTCCGAAGAATATATTCAGTTTCGAAAACTGGTGCACGGGGAATAGTTCACAACTCTACTTAAGGAACTTTAAAACAGTGCGCTCGAGTGGAGCAGAGCACGGAGCGGAGCGTTTTCGAATATTTTAACTGCTCCAGCTCTACCAAAAATTTTAATTTTTTAATAGTTTTGTATTTTGTATTGATCAGCATCGAAAGCTAAGTCGATCTGGCTATGTCCGTCCGTCCGTCATTCCTTCGTTTGAATTGATCAACGAGATCTCGGAAACTATAAAAAATAAAACTTTCAAACTTGCATTTTGTAATATTTGTAATATTCGAATGTACGAGGCATATCCAGAAAATAAGTGTACTGAGGCTCTCACGGCCGGAGGGATTTTATTTTCGTCATGTTGGCGGTGGAAGAACTTCAATTGTGACTGACGAAATTGTGGAAAAAATCGAAAATTGACTGTGGATGAACTATATGCGATGTTTCCGCAAATCTCCAGACCTCTACTACACGAAACAATCACAGAAACCCTCGGAAACTGTCCGCGAGGTGGGTCCCAAATGGTTGGCAGGAAACTACTTCGAGGAAGGCATCAACAAATTTATACCCCGCTTCACCACCACCTGCATAGAGAGGAATGGTGACTATGTCGAAAAATAGTAGCTTACATTATGTACTAAAGTATTACGTAATTTTTTGTTTAAATAAAAAATTTTAAAACCTACAAAAATTCAGTACACTTACACTTTGGATCGAGCCTTTGTTGGGTTTTATACACAATTTTTTCACAATTCTCTAAAAAATAGTTAAACTATGAGTTTAGCATTTGGCTTTCATAGTTTTATGTTTAGATTCGACACAACATATTTTTCCAGTGTACTACTTTTGTATATAGTGAAGTAGGTAGGTAGGTAGGCATGTTATGTTACCACGATATAATCGATCTATGTTGGGAACGTCTCCGTTGACTAGAACGCCAACATTAATCGTTGTTTAATCGATAAACGATTTTAATGAGCTACGCTGTCAGGACTCAATGTGCACTTGTACTGATAAGAGATTGCAATATAATTATGCGATTACCGAAGAAAAGATTGAAGCATATTTCATAAAAAAAAATATGTCGGACCCTACATATGTATATAAATCATGCGCCTGCCTATAAAGAATGATGCCGAGACAAATTAACACATAAATTCTATCGCAATTATTGATCTGTAATAACATGAAGAACGGCAACAAGAACATCCAATTAATAATATGCAACACTAACTGACATGATGACAACGAAAGATATAGTACGATATAACCAACGTATAGCAATGCATATTACAAATGGACAGACGGACAGACGGGCAAGTGGACAGACGGACAGTTGGATACAGCGAAGAATGAATGGATAAATGTTTTTTACAGAACGCTCCCGCTTTATAGTTACCCTGCTTAATTATTGCTGAGCATGTTTTATCAATTGTAAGTAAAACTTGCAACACATTAAATCATTTAAAGGGTGAAGAGAAACGAATTGAGTTAGTAGTGTATACCACATTTCAACTGTTCCCATAGAGTGAAACTTTAGAGCGAAGAAGTAAGATAATCTGTCATTGGAGTTTAATTTTCGCAGGCATCTTTATTCTGAAAGAATGAATCGGATTTTTTTTTTTTTTTTTGCTACAAAAATTGCTTTCTGACTTGGAAGAAGTGTGTATTTGGTTCAATTCCAAGAACTCGCTGTTTAAAGTTTGTCATTTGCATCAGCAGAAAGTCGGAATGGGGTCCATTGATAACAGAAAGTTAAAAATTCACTAAAGAAATTGCTCGAAGAAAGTGAGTAATTAACTATAGAGCATGTCTACTCTCTGGACAGAATGCTAGAAAAGCATGGAGAGACTCCTTTATATGGTGCAAAGTAAATGATTCAGTCAAAAAAAAAAAAAAAAAAAAATCCAGTGTAACATCTCTAATATCAGTGAAATAGCCTTTAAAGTTGGAACATTAGTTCTGCAATCAAAGAAATTCAAACCAATGAAGTTCAACTTTGTACTGCCTAAGCTCATCTAGATGGAGTTGCCAGTTGGAATTAATCCAAAGTAAAGCATCAATATTAGGAGTGGTATTTTCAGAAATAAACACTATAAAGTGCATTATATAGTCGCCTACTTTTACTATAGTTAACACTCTTGCATCTTTACACAACTTTGTCGCAGTGTGCGCTGATCACTGATCATGATCTTGTATGATCATTGTACTAAGAGCAGTCTCTGTTGGCCTCCCTGCGGAGGCGCGCGCGCTTAGCGAAGTACAGAAGAGCTTGGATGTGCATAATATATGTAAGTATGCACGCATTCGTTCACATATAACATCAAGATCAGCCAAAGCTGATTTTCAAAAAGCGACACAAACTGCAACGCCAAGCGTAGCCATGGCTTCTTCATTGATCCAACGATCAGGGTTGTCGCTTTTTCGCAAGCAGTAGCTGTTGCGCATGAAACACTGAGGACCTTGCACAGAGACAACTTGCAACAATTGCAGTTGCAAGTGCTGCCGCTGAGATCGTTCTCGTGATCTTTGTACGAATTCGTCGACGTCGGCGTCAGATACAAAAATTTTTATTTTAATTAAATTGTTTGCAAGGAACTACAAAAAAAAAAACGACCAAAAAAGCGAACTACATTGGTAATGAACACTTATTTACAAGTGGATCGCATGAAGTTCGGTGCCTTTGGAAGTGCCAGCTTATCCCACATGCTTCCTTATAAATACATCTGTGCATCCATTGAGGCACTTGGCGACTGTTTGTGCTGTCGCCTGTTTGTGATAGCATCAAATGCGCAACACTTTGTTGCGGTAATGAGCGCTTAAGTGACACGATCGCACCTTCAAATTACAATTTAATGAAGTGGCAAAATATTTGGAGCACAGTGCAAGACTTCTTTCTAGTTTTTCCTTTAATTTTTTTTTTTTTTTTTTTTTTTTTTGCTGTAATCTGCATTAAAACTGTTGATCTGACTGAATGACTGTCGCTCAAATGTGACTTGCAAATGATCGTTTTAGTTACACTTTGTATGCAATTTTTGCTGCAGTTTATCGTTTATGTAGATCTACATATGTACACCCTGTGACACCTGAGAGGTGTTAACCGAATAACGCCCAAAAACACGAACAAATTACAATAAAAATGTTTGGTGATTTCTTTATCGTTATAAACCATATTTCATTATATAATCACATCAACAACAAAAAAAAAACAAAAAAAAAACGGCTAGAAATTCCCATACCAGAAATTGAACCCGTATCATTTAGTTCATAGGCAATCATCTTAAGCACTAGAATAAGTGGGAGTTGGAATCTAGTACCTACATAACCAATAAAGAAGCTCATTATTGTGTATTGTGCATATTACTTACCTTATTTCAATAAATGTATTAAATTCACCGAGCGTCTATTCCACTACACCATATGAGATTCTTTGTTTCAATTAACTAAATAGCCGATATATATATACGTATACAATATAAAAATCTTTGCTTCCGTCTTACCAACTCTTCGCCGTTGGTCTTGAATAACTTAGCTGGCAGCTCATCGCGGAGCTTTTTAACTACAGAGTCGAACTTGTTATAGTCCGGTGACTCTACAAGAAAGCCATCAGCAACCAGTGGTTCTAGAAATAATTCTCTATCAGCGGAATTGATCGCTGCAGTGCCTTCAACTAGGTTAGAGAAGTGCCTTCTCCCTAGTTCCGATTATTACTGTGCATCTGTAATCAACCTTCCATTTTCGTTCATACTCTTTTGCAGAAAGTTTGAGTTCAAGGTATACATAGTTAAACCCCATGTAAATCTCAAAAGGTGAGACTAACAGAAAGCTCGAATGTTCCATCTCGTCGAGCTAATTAAGAATATGAGAAAACTAAGCGTCAGAGATTTGGTATTCTAAGTCATTTATAGATGTGTGGCTATAAAACGATATGATCAAAGAGGCAGTGATACTGCTAATAATCTTCCGTCTGGATTGGACTAATAAGACCGAATTAATCCTGAATCGGAAAAACATAATACTGAAGAAATATCGCGAACATGAAATATACTATTTTTTTATACTATTTAAAATTAAAAATGCTAATTTGGTTGTTTTTTAAAACGTTTCCAAACGTTGCACATATAAAATTTTGCTAAGTTTTACACTGAGATGCTTTATAACAATTGTTATTAAAAGATCATATCATATTCATACGCTGATTGGTACTGATCTTAATTATTATACGTAATTCTTGGAAGTTTCTTCGTACATATGTAGCTTGATATACATACAATACATATCCAACATTCCTTAGCCTTTCCTACGACATTTTGTTGTTGAACAAAACAGATTCCAAATCTGTAGCAGATTATTTACATTTGATCACCAATTTTCACCTGATTTGCTGTCTTGGTTTGCTTCGCGCATTGTCCAAAATTGGCCATAAGTATAGCCTTCGATGCTTCAGCCAAGGTTTCTTCATTGCTTATGCATATCGATCTAATTCTATATCCATCCGATGCGGAAGCATCAAATGCTCTTCATAAAGTATATATAGTTTTTCACTTTTTAAGAAATCGATCTGAAATCGATCTGAAATCGGGTATAGAGACTTACTTTTTTCCCTAAGCTGAACATATGCCACAATGACAATGCCACGCCCTTTTTCAGCAGTAACTCCTTTACAAACCTACCGACCACTTTGAGTTTTTGGTTGAAAAACGAAAAAAAAAAAAAAAAAAAGTGTGAACAAAAGCATCACAACCATACATTGATAAGCGTGCCTCACTCTGTTTTGACCACCATAAACAACCAAAATAAACGTTTAGTTTTTTCCTTTCATTATAGCTGTCAAGTTCACAGTTTGAAACTTCGTGTGAGGGATCGAATTCCGGTCTGGGAACTCCTAAATGCTAAATTTATTTTTACTTAATACATTTTGGAGCAATATAGAGCTGGAGATTGTAATCAACCCCACATGAGCTACTCCGTGGGTGGACAATGAAATTGCTTCAATTACGACTGACAGCCATCCGACGGTCCCTTATAGTACGATGTACGTATCTAGCGTAACTCTTTCTACACACTGCAGAGCATGGTGAGCAAAATATTTTGGTTTGAAAATATCCTCTATAAATATTATTAGTTTTATCAAAAAACTTTTCAATTACAAGCGAAATCAATTTGACATTGACGCTTCGCATAATTATCAGTGACCCAAAGAGGTGTCAGGATCACATTCCACATTTTTAGGTTGTAAGATTTTACAAATACTTTTTGCCTTTTTTCCACGATTAAAGTATATATAGAACCCACAGTCTTTTTAGAGTAGAGTTGTAGAGTTGACTCTAAACTTGTAGCTGATACTAACTAATGTCGACTTTTTCTTTAGATTACTAGTAAGAGAGAGAGAGAGAGAGAGAGAGAGAGCTAGAGGTGCTTCGCATAAACATTGCTATCTCATGCTTTAAGTCATAGTTCAAAGTTTTTCTTGACACAAGTTTTTTAGTATCGTACAATAATAACTTCAACAAACTTCTATACAATGGCACTGTTTAAAAATTTTTATTGTGCTCCAAGTGCAGTGATATGCAAATAAACTTCATTCGGACAATCGACGTACGTCAGTTGGGTGCAAAAACACTTCAAAACAAACAAATGCGTCAAGTTGTGCACAAAAATTCGATACAAAGCGTTAATATTGAAGCTTTGAAGTGTTTCACTTGGCATGAAATGCACAAAACTTCTTCTGCCTGGCATGATTGACTTATCAAAGGAGTTTCAGCGTAGTTTCGATGGCAATGCAAAAGAGCTTCGAGTGCTGAAGTACAGTAGAAGCACAGTTGATCCACAGGAAGCTGGCACGCACAGTCATGCAATGGCATGAACCATGGTGATTGGTGATTGGTGATTGGTCGTCGGTCGTCGGTCGTCGGTCGGTGTTGGTGCCTACTGAATTATGCGCACGCATTGTGCGCACGTCAGCAGTTCAGTTCTCAATTTCCAAAAACGACGACGACGACGATGACGATGATGATGACGATGGCGATGTCTTCTGTTGATGCGTGCATTCATGCCATACTGCCTGCCATCCATACATTGATGCACTCAGTGTCAGCGGTAGCGATCTGCCAGGCAGGAGCTGTTGCTCATGCTGGAAACCAAAAGCAAATAAAACAGGGAGTCCTCTAACCAAGCAGGCGAAATGTTGCAACAACAAGTGCAACAAAATGTTGCGTGTAAGTATCAAGTTGAGCCAAGTGATGTGTAGCAGTTGTCATGGCCGATTTTTGTGTGATTTATGATGTGCTTCGATGCGTGGCATGCCACACCAATTCGTATTGGATTGTTGCAAACTCAACTTTCATTTTGTGTTGCATTGAAAACTCAAGTATATTCGGCCAGTCAGTGAGTCAGTCAGTCAAACTGATCCTTGCATCCTTTGTGCTTATTGAGCGACAGCATTTTTAATTAAATTGTCTTGTACACATTTAGTTATATACATACATATATATATATATATATATATATATATATATATATATATATATATATATATATATATATATATATATATATATATATATATATATATATATATATATATATATATATATATATATATACGATATAATATCGGTTTATATATACATATATACATATATATATATCGTCGCATCCCTCTTAATTCACTGACTACTGTGCACATTCAATTCCAATTACATAACTCAATCAATTTGTAAGAGCCCCTACAAGAAAATTTCTTCTGCTTCTGCTTCGTCGTCGTCCTCTTCTTCTTCTTCTTCGTATTTAAGCCGCTCAATCCGCGCGCCCATAAAACTCGCCAATCACTTAATCTTTGCAAAATGATCGCTCGATCGCTAAATGATGATTTTTTTCGGGCGATAAACGAATTTATTGCAACAACGCAAACAGTAATTGGACCAACAACAACAACAACAAAAACATCATTGATGATGATGATCCCATACTACGAAAACTGCTCTACAATATAAAGTTGCCAAAAAAAAAAAAAAAAAAAACAAGCCATCTTCAATTTAAATTCGGTAAAATGGAAGCATTTATACACTTTACAATAACCGCAGTTTCTATTGCAATAATTTCTGATAACTAGCTGTACATCTTAGTTAGTTAGTTGTCACATCTGAAGTTTAAGAAGGAAAAAAAAATGGAAGGAAGAACTGTTATACACAAACTAGTAAGTAGCTTCATAGCTATTTAACATCATAATTGTTCTCATTGTTGAATTCAATTCAGTCATTACGCAGCAAAGCACCAAAAAGTAGCAGAGGCACAACAAGTGTAGTACTAAAAGGGGTTAATGCTATGAATAATACGATATACTTGTACAATAACTGTTATATACAATATTTCAAGTGTTGGTGTGTGATAATCTATAAAAGATAAGTGAAGTATGGAGAATTTAGAAGTAGAGCCCTCTCTCGAAGTACGAAGATAAAACTCTATAAGGCACTGACAATCGCGGTGCTGCTGTATGGCATGGACCCTGACATCAACGGATACAGCGTCTTTATGAGTGTTTGAGAAAAAGATTATTTGTAGAATTTTTGATCCCCTTAGATTTGGCGTCGAGTTTAGAACCCGCATGAACCATGAGCTGTATGAGCTGCATGATGAGGTTGTCATAGTTCAGCGCATTAAATTCCAGCGGCTGCACCGCGCTGGTCACCTCATACGGACGAACCCCGAAGCTCCAGCACTAAAGGTATACGACGGAAGCCTAAACTTGATTGGTGGACGGTGTCAGAGAAGACGTTCGAGCTTAAGATGGCAAGATCAGGTCTAACATGACCTGAAGAAGCTTCGAATTGATGGCGACTAGTGCGACAGGCGACAGCGCGCACTAAACTACACCGAATGGTGCGATTTCCTACGTACGACCTTGACCGATAGACGGTTCTAGAGCCACCTAACTAAGTGTCAAAAAAATTAGACAATAGTCGGGTTAATTGAGCCATGGTTTGTGTTTCTTGAGCTTTGGAAGCTAGCCTCAACATTTTAACTTCTGCATCAATCGTTCATAAATTTTTGAAAAAAGGAAGAAAACACTGTAAATTTTACAAAAAGGAAAAAACATTTGTCGTGTGATTTGAGCCACAATTAAACATCAGAAAAAAGCACATATGTATGCACCATAAAAATTGATTAAACCGTGTGTCGATTGTTGTTTTTAAATTAAAACAAACATTTTCTTTCCAGCACTTGGCACCTCCATACAATTTTTACAGGCATACATAAATACGTATATAAGTATATGTTGTTGTTTTTTTTTTCTTTTCTGAGAGGTAACACTTATCATATGACTACTCTCAAATTTTGAGCAATCTGCACCATTAAGTTTGTGTGTTGACAGCTATTGCATGCGTATATGAAAGACAGACAGACGAAAAGAAAACAGGAGTGTACCGAAATTGTTCTCCAGTTTAATTATGTGACAACTTCGAAATGGCGCTGGTTAATAGCAGTACGGATGACTGTATGTAATATTCTGATTTCGGTTCGTCTGTCTGGCTTCAATGGTTGTCAATAACAAATTTAATAGTGCAGTGGTAACTCTTGAAAAATAAACTTATTTAAAACCTATTCTACAAGCCGTATTCGACGTTCGGTCTTGTGCTTCTCGTATATGCTAGCGTTCCATAGACATCAAACAAAAACAAAGATTTCTGTTTTCAAATTTTACAAATGTTACCAAATTTCATAATTGTTGAGCACCCTAAGTAATAATAAATAACTTATTGGGCGTTCGGTTCGATTTTTTTGTGGGCAACAATGCATTTACTTCAGAACAAAATTAATGAAAAGATTAATCAAAGTATTTTCCATCCTACTTGAGCATTGTCCTGCAGAAGAAAAAGTTTTGTCATTTCTTTGCGCGTATTCCGGCCGTTTTTCTTGTAATGCACGGCTCAAGCGAATCAAACGCCCGTAATGAAATCATCATTGTACACAACACGCTTTTGGTACCACCCGATACAGAAAATATGAGTTTTCCACCATGTAGTTGATGTTGAGAGCGATGTCAACGATTGACCGGACATAGTGTAGTATGTTTTCTTTTTGGGGTTATCGTTGCCATAGCCATTTCTCATTTCCAGACACAATTCGATGTAAAGAAGCCTTGCTTTGTAGCTTTTGAATCAGCTGCTCGCAAGTGAAAAATCGTCTTTCAACGTCTCTCGGTTTCAGTTCATATGACAACCAATTTCCTGACTTTTGAATCATTGCTATGGATTTCAATTGTACAAAAACGGCTTGTTGATTCTGCAAACTCCTCTTGCGTTTGACTCGGATCTTCATCAAGTAATGCCTATATTTTTTTGGAATTTTTTTTTTTTTTTTTGGATGTGCAGTGTAAGGCTTGTCTTCAACGCTAAAATCACCATGCTTGAAAACATTCCCTACATGATTTTCCATAAACCTCGCTTCAGCTGCATTTTTCCTCCAATTAAAGCAGCAAACTAAAACCTCCTGCAAATGCATCTTAGTTAACACAAAATTTGACATATTCAACACAATAAAATCACAAGATTTTATTTCTTAAACTCGCAATGAAACGAATTATGGACAAAGCTCTTTCAAAACTACAGAAATCAGCTGTTACTATGAAACATTGTCATCTTTTCAAAGTGAACCTCTAAGTATCATGCTCATTCGCATACTCTGAGTGTAGTGTATTGCAACTACCAAAAAAAAAAAAAAAAAATAAGAAAAAAAAAACGAAACTATAAAATGCACAAAAAAACGTTCGCTCTTCATTCGTTTATTGGGAAACAATCTTAACTTTTATTATTACTACACGGTGGCAACAGTGGCGGCACTCGTTACGATACGATTTCGGCAGCAATTCGGTGCCATGCAGTTCAATTCGAGCTTAATCCATTGTTTCATTTTATAGTGTGTATATACTGGTCTACCATCTACAAGTAGTATATGAAAATTAAGTTGCTCACTGGCGAAGGACAAACGCTAATTCTGGGAGTTCCGCGTTGCTGTTTGTCGCTGGATTTGCCACCAGCAGCGAAGTCTGTATGCAGTACCGCAGAGACTCCTTGTTAAACTAACTTACTTCTGAGCATTTTGTATTTCTAAAAAGCTTTAACTAGTGCTTGAATTGGGGTTTTTTTCTCTTTTGATTTTTACAATCGCAACAACATAATTTGTTAAACATTTAGCTATAATATATCACGAAGCATCTTTTGTGCGAGTGATAAAATTAAATGAAGTTGCTACAAGTTTATTAAGAACTGAACTGAAGCAGCCTTGTCGTTAAAGGGGTTATTGTTTTGTGCAAAACTTCAGCGATTAATCGATTAAGCGAACATTGTTATTTTTTAGTGTATTTCGTAAATTAGTTTATGTCATGTTTTGTGTCAAAGCAAAAACCGATAACAATATAATTTTATATTGTAAAGCTTCATTTAAGTCGAATCGAAGATAGTAATATAGGTTTTGTTTTTGTGTTTGTTTTGTTTAATGTATTTTATATATCTGCGGCAACAAGTCAAAGTAGCTTATGTCGAAATGTTCAATGTTTTGACTTATTGCCCATTTTGTGTAAAACCATTTCTGTTTGGTTTTGTTTCAGTGTTTTTAATCATAGATACATGGAATCGATTTTTTTAAAGGAACAGTAAAAGTCCTGACACTTTGTCTGTGTGAGGCTGTGCTCTGCGCATATTTTCTTCTTACATTTGATGCATGCTTGATGAGTAGTTCTCTTCTTTTTGGAGTCACGGTAACACATGTAACACATGTAACAAATGTAACAAGCACCTTTGTGCTTGATACGCCCAGTAGCATCTCGTTGTGGCTCATTGTCAGCCTCAAATTCCTCTTCACAGTTTGATGCCGAAATTGGCTCGCCTAAGATGTATAAATTTTCCAGCCACCAATGGTTTTTCAGCACGGGTTTTTATTTGTGGAATGTAAAGGTTTGTACCTAATAAGCTAAGGAACATTCTACGCCGAGAGCTTTTAACACTACTATGCGGATTGTTTGTGAGGTAAATTATAAAAATATGCAGCTAGAGCTGAAATGTTCAATAAATTGAAAAACCTCGCCAGTGGCCAACGTGTTGTCGCTCTTTTTTTGGTCGTACTGAGACACCATTTTGTCCATGACATCCACAATACGCTGGAAGCTTCAAATTCTTCGGGCACGTATCGCTTGTTTTTCTTCAAGGAGCCAACAATGCATTGTTGGCATTGCAATGGTAATATTCCACGGTTTTTGTTGTGACGATTGTTGAGTACCCTTTTGCAGCAAAATTTAAAGAATTGCTTTGAACCCACTGTCTGTAATTGGATTCCAAGTAAATGACTTTTAATTCGGATTATCTAATAATTTAGTTTCTAATCTGCTCATCCATTATGCAAGAAAATGTATCCGTTGGCGATAAATTTTTTGTACTTGGAAGAGGCCCCATTGTAGACGGTTCACGAATGATGTTATGGGCTCCTTGACGAGCAAAAGCATTACTTTTTTTATACCATTTGGTTCCATCTTTGCTACTATAGTAATCTTCATTAAATGGGGCAACGGTTTTTTCATTTGCAGTTTCCTCGTTATCGGATTCACTTTGATTATTGAATTCTACATCGTTGTATACTTCTTCTTCTTTTTCATCTGTACTCAGATGTCCACCTCTTGCTCGTCAGGCAAATATTCTACGTCATTGTGCTGGTGGTGGTGCTTCTTCCATCATGCCCACAAAATCATCATCATCATCATCAGGGTTGTACTCAGCACACAACATGTTTCTAAAATACTAGTACTCTTGTATTTCTTCATAAGACAATCTACATATTTGGAAATAACGCAAATGTAAGAAATATTAGTTCAAAAAATGAAATAAAACATTCCTGGAGACTGATTTTGCAGAAAGATAATCAAATTGCTTTCCTTTATTCATCTTGACACCACGAAGTTAAGCTATAGACAAATCGCTCGATAGATGGATAACGTTTTGATGAATTGACCCGGACTGGTTAAAAAAAAAAAAAACAATATTTTTATGCATTTTAACAGAGGTGGATGGACGACTTGTATGATGCAAGTCTTCTACGATTTCACGACCCTAACTGAATGCTTTATGCCACTCAAATACTTGCGTTCTCGATAGAGTAGAGTCCTCAAAACACTTTCGTACCATTTAGAATGATTCCGTTACCGTTATTCCATTGGAAACACAAAATTTCAAGCAAAAAATCGCCATACAAACTTTTCGCGTCGTAAACAAGCAGCGGTCAAACTTAGCATGCATGTCAATGACAGTGACAGCCAACTTAAGATGAAGGGAAATGACCGATTCGGTTTACCGGTTCGGTTTAAATCCACCAGTCCGGCCGGGTCAATTAACGCATATCACTATTGTTGAAGCAACCACTAACTTCTAGTATTTTATTCACTAATGTCTATTATAAATTGCTCGGTTTCACCTAAAGTGTACATTGCTGAAACATTTTTGGCACACTGATCTTCGCTCCCCATTTGTAAGTATGCTCTCTATTTCTAGGGTTAGACCCTGAACTGTTAATTTTTCGAAGAGTATATGTTCATATGTATATATTTTGTTTAATAGCATAAGCAACGCCATAAACTGACACTCAGATCAGTTGCTACTAATTGTGATTTGCAGCGAACACTCATTTGATCGATTGCAATTCAGTTTTTGTGATCCTGAAGCTAAAACTGATCTGCCTCTGATCGTCATCGTCATCGTCGCCAAACTGACGACAAGCGTTGCGCATTAAATTCATCAGAAATGTTATTAAAATGTCTGCTAAAGTTGTAAATTTTAAATACAAATACGCAGCCAGCCGCCAAGATACTCGTACTCGATACGGCAACACATCAGATGAACGATCCGATCGATGCATCGAAGAGTACGATCAGGCGACTAGTAGTACGTCGATGATGATGATGATGATGATGACGATGTCGATGTCGATGATGATCGGCAAACTGCGATAATCTACAACCCTGGAGACCCTGGCATACTTTAATCGCTACAGCGCTAACGCTAATTTAAAATATTTATTTAGTTTTTTCTTCTTCTGCTCGCTTTTAAGAGAGTTCGTCGGTTGCCTGGTTTGGTTAAAACAACAAATTCCTTTAACAGACTTGAGCCAAAAAAAAAAAAAAAAAAAATTTGCATATCAGTTAAATGTAAGCGAAGGATCAGTTTTTGTAAGCGACGCCGCGCTTTATCGGATCAACAAGTTGACTTTGAGAACGCTGGTTTGTGTGCGCAGGATTGTGTTTGAGGAGCGAAGTGGTGGTAAGTAAGCATTACGCATAACCAAACCGGGTTGCAAACTGTGGGCCGCCGTCTGACCGACTGGGTTGCATACAAGGCCAGACTGAGATTCGGTACTTGTGTCTTTTTTTTTTATAATACAAATGCCCTACGTGCATAATGTAAAAATGTGCATTATAAGTTTGTTGGATTGTTTGTCGAAGTAGTTGCTTTACTTTGCCTACTGTAAAATTTGAAGCAATTTGCATCATAAAGATTTTGACATTGATCCGTCAACTGTTGATACTACTGCTTGGACACTGATGTGTTACGTTGGATTTGTGTTTCATACACGGTTTAAACCAACATTCCAACACTACTTCGCAGTTGTCACTCGTTTGCGTTTGAGTTAAATTTCAGCTCTCCGTCCGTCTGTCTGGCTTTCATGTGCTTGTCAAACACAAATCGAATGATGCAGATTGTGCAAAATGAACAGTAGCCTAATTATAAATGGTATTTGTCAGGAGTAAACTTGTTTAAAAACTAAAAGTTTCATTCAATGTCAGTTCGGGTTCTTCTGGTATTACACTCATGTATGCCCTGCCCAGATAATCTTAATGTTCAGCTAAACCTTCTTCAAAAGGCAATTTCTATATTATACAATTTAGAGACTATAATTCTAATTAAATATTATTAATATACATCTACATAAAATATTTAGCATTGGTTCATTTCAAACCCCCCCCCCCCATCAACAGTACTTATGGAAGTTATGATATGCACAATTCTTATTATTATACAAAATGTTTCTGTATATACAATTTACTATATTATGTATCGTAAAGCGTATTAAAGTTTCGGTTCCAACAAATTTAATTTTTTTATTTCTTTTTTTTTTTGTATATATTTTTTGTCTGTCTGTCTGTATTTCCTCTTCTTCTTTGTTTAATGAATGCCACAGGCTGACACTTTAATTTTCAATTACAACAAATTGCCTATAATGCCTATGCTTATCGATTTATATATATATATATATATATATATATATATATATATATATATATAAATACGTAAGACGAAAAATGATGATGCATAATTGAATATTTTGTAAAATATCGTAAAGATTGATCTCATTTGTTCCATTCCGTTGGTAACTTCACCGCTGCCGTGTAGTGTCATCCTCTCTGTGTCTGTCATCTAATGACACCTTACAACTCGTTGCGCCTTATCAAAAAAAGGAAATCTGTGCAAATATTGTAACAATTCATCAAAATCAAGAACAAAATAAAAAAAAAAAATGTAAGAAGAATTGTGTTTTATTTCTCTTCGAACGTCAACAGACTTTGGAGGCGGCGGTTCCATAAATAATTGTAGAACAATTTGCAGAATCTTCTTTTACTTTCCATTTTAAGTTTGTTCAATTTGGCAGCCGTTCTTAAAGAAATGTAAACTGTCAATCAGTCACCTTGCATAGTCAGAGCGTGTAAACATGAAGTTTGCATGCTAGTTCAGTGCAAGTTTTAACTTAGTGTATAAACTCTAATGTTTGGCCACTGGTCGACTCAATCGACCAATGCAAACTAGTAATAATTTTGTATATTATTGCGTTTATGCGCTTACTGATTGTTATTTCAACGTGCGCCACTCAATTAACAAAAACTGGAAGCAGAGAGACAGTCACCAAAATAATAGCGAAGCGCATACAAAGTAAAACTACTATCTCTTTCGAGTTCGCAGAGTCTTATTCACTTGTCATAGGCTGCTATCGTTTAATATTTGTGTGTGTGTGTGTGTGTGTGTGTGAGTGTGTGCGTTTGTATATCATGTAAAGCCTCTGTGTGTTTTTGTTTCGTTGTGTGAGTGACGATCGTTTAAGTCTTTTATATCTAAATTATTTATTTACTAGCTGTCCCGGCCTGCATGGTTGAATTTACATTGTTGCAACAAGGCGCCGCGGGCGCCACACTTGCTAATGTTGCACGTTGGGGTTGCCAGATTAAGGGGTAATTTAAAAACAGTGTGTGCCGTCCGTCCACCGATCTGTAACGTTAAAAGAAAGCCGAATAATCTAGCCATTTAATTATTTTAGATACAAATTCCAGCGTGCCTTAACCATGCTTAAGATATTTTTAAATCAGAAAGAAGTTTAAATGAAAATTTTAATTTGATAAAGGCTTAATTGCAATTTAGTGAAAAAGTATAGGCGATACCAGGGCTCAATAAAATCAAGCTGTACAAATATTGTAAATAGTTCCAATCGTGCATACCGCAAGGACTCAAAGAAGCAACATGCAAACAAATCGCATACACAGTCAAAGGATGGCAGACGCTAAAGGTGACGGAACGTGCAAACAGAACTTTAGATACATATTGTAGAGCAGATACATAGATAAGTGGACGAGAACGACGATGAAGACGACGACGTTATGACAGACAAAAAGAAAAAAAAAAGGATATGCACAGTCTGATAAGCGCAGGAATAGAACAAACCAGGAAGGGAGCGAAGACAACACTCGCGCCAAGACGGTGAAGACAACGCACGGGCGTACGTGGCACACTTCCTATTTGATTTTGTAGTTTATTGGTAACACAATCAGCTGCTATAGTAATGTGGGTAACCCTTGAAGTTTTCTTTATTTTTAAACTAATAAATTCTACGCCTAAATTTAAGTAAATGAGTGGATTTGTTGTTAGCACTGCTCTGCGCACAGTACACAACAGATTTAATTAAAAAATGGTTGAACATTTTAGACGTAAAAGGCTTAAGCAATCGTCACACACAAAACGAATTGAACACGCAGCAGTTTTACATGAAATACGAACGCACACAAATATATTAAACGACAGCATGCGAGCAGCCAGTTGATAAGACACTGCAAGAGCGAAAGAGTTTGAAGATTACGCGTTTTATTTTATATGTGCTTCGTTATTATTTTGGTGACTTTTACTTTGGAGATGCTTTTAAAAAAGTAAATAGGTATATATTGTAAAAATTCTACTAAAAACTTGCAGCGTGATCCACGTACTTCAACTTATAGCGTAAGTAGCAGCATATGAAGAAAAAGGTAAATGTATCTACGAGTATGCGCGTGCGTGGCAAGCAAATGCAATCAGAGCCAAGCAGCCACAGCAAAGAAAAAAATGCATCTGCCACAAACGAAAGGTGTTCGTTCCGACAAGCCTTTCTCAGTTTGTGTGCATTTCGGTTAGACACAAATAAATATGTATCTATGTATTCCAATAGAACGCGTTGCCGATCTTGTGTATCTATAAGTGTATTGCATGTGTCCGCATCGATGATGTGATTCGATCGTGCCATATGAAATCAAAACAACAGCAACGTGAAACGAAAGGAAACGAAAGGTGCCAGACGACATGTGCAATCCTTTTCAATACGCTTATAACTGCGATATACTAGCATATTATCCTTATACGTAGATCGTGTATCTACAAAATGTGTCAATGTTGCAGCTTGTCTATGAATATTCATTTACAGCAACGCCCAATGCCGCCCAGAAGAAGGATTACGTTGTTCTTATTTTGCACTTTTTCTCTTTTACAGTATATCCTAGAACATACCCGTTAGGTAACTACTCCCCTGCACAAAGTCAGCTGTCAGCAATGAGTTTGAAACTGATTTCTATGCATTGTATAAACGAAAGATACTTCAGATGTTTGCGAAAAAGTATGTTTATTCAAAGGTTTTAGATACATACGTGTTTATGCTAGTTCAGCTTCATGAGCGAAAGAATCTGCGTGCATGTTAAATTGACTCTGCACATTTTTGTCACTTCTAGATACATTCATTATAAATGCGAAGTATGCATTATTCAAACTCTGTTTTGTGTTGGAATACTATTAAATTTGTGGATCGAATTAACACAATCCAAGTGACCCGTAACAGTTACTCGCGATAACTCCTGCAATATTTTTACTCATCTTCATTGGGGCCTCAGTTCCTGTACTACTTAGATCACGGTTTTGAACGTAGTTACTCTAGAACACCGCTTCTTATGGTGTTATTTGTTTTTGTTGATCGAAGTCTGTATGTTGTATCCCTCTACTATATCGTTATGCTCTTGCAACCAAAAGACCTGCATATTGTACTCATTCAATCTATTCAACTTATTGAAGTCTATTTCTGGAACGCAATAATTTTAGCTAAGAAGCAAAACTTTCGTTCCATAAAGGATTGTTGTATGAGTTTAGCATGAAGGTTGACTGAGTATATGCGTTACAATAAGGCGAAAGTTGGTTTGCTTATCCTTGCGATGTTGAATTTTAATTGTAGAATTGGAAGATCTTCAATATAAAAAGTAGTAAGTTTTTTAGATTATTTTTGAGATTAGGTTGTGGTTGCTTTCTGATTTGGTGCCAGCTTCAATGACTTCTGTAGATGCATTCTTCAACTTTGGTACTTCTTTTTGACGTTAGATTGATGTAAACAACAGATACAATTAACGAGAGCTGTAAGCAACTACGAATTTAAAAGAGCTCATGTGAAACAGAAGGCCTAGCACAGGTTTTACGGAAATAAGCCACCCGTAAATTATGCATAAAGACTTCTATCATTGCTATATCCACGTTTTTCTGCACAGTGTAATCTTAGTTGTAATTCGCATAGAGTTTATATTTAGTTTTTTATTTGCTTCACAGTGACCTGCGGCAATTTTAGCACATGCAAAATACACACAAGCAACAACACAACGTCTCCACAATGAGTTCAGAACAAAAGCCACGTATCACTACTATGTATTCTACACAGAGATTACCCTTTGGTGGCAACTCGATTTCTTTTAAAAAGTGACGGACTACTTTTGATTCCCACAGACAGCGAAAAGAAAGACAGATATGACTAGTTCGATTCGTTTCGTCGAGCTGATCAAGGTTATATACACATTTTATGAAGTCTTTGATGCTTTCTTTAATGATTTGCAAACTCCGTGATAAAATAATAAGAATACACACTACGTGTAAAGCGTATAATGTGTGGTTTTTTATGTTTGATATGTCCTTGTACACTTCTTCTTTTTTTAACTCGTATTCAGCTTTATAAAATACGATTTCGAATTAGCTACTTGCAGATAGCTATAAGTATAAAGTAAGCAACTCGTTAGCATAGATGCAACATTGTTGCACCACCTGAAGTCTTTCAGCAAACTTCTCTGCTGCTCCTCATCATCTGTTCTATATAAAGGATAAACGCGTTCGTGTGCATCGCTATAAACTCATAAACATCGAACATGCATGAAAATTAAGTCATTCCAGATTGTTGCAACGAAATCGTTTGAGCTAATCAACCGCAGAGTTAATGGTTTTTAATGGTGAATGTAAAGCGCTGCTGAAGAGTTAGAGAACTTCACTTAAGGACGGCATACTATGTGAAACTATTTTACATTTTGCTGAAAATGAATGAATTAATATGCAAAATTTGACTATTGCATACCCATGAAGTGAATTGAAGGCGTGTGTGTCACAGTAGCTAAAACTTCTACTAGAAATACGCGGGTGGTCAATGATGAGGTTCAGTAGCTGCATGCCGAAATCTTCATTTGTTCTGGAATATATAGATTACATACATGAATTATCTTTAAGTTGGGATCTCGTCTTTGAGGCGGTACAAGCCCATTATTTAAATATTCTTTTGTATTCTCATTTCGCTTAAGATTGCCAAAAGCGATCTTTATGCTATTGTTTGTGGAAATTAGCTAAGCGCAAAGGCGATAGTATCTATCAGTTCAGTCCATAGATTAGATCACATTGTTGATAAAGCGTTAATCCAGTTTGGCACAGCTCAACAATATATTTAAATGCGGCCTAATCCCGTAGGCTCAGCATACACCGCAGATGACAGACAAAGGCATTACATGAAAATGGATTTGGAAATGTATCTCAGTATTTATCGTACTTGATGTGGTCGCGCAGAGTCAGCCAGCAACACATCCAAAGCGACTTAGGCGTGATACGCATCTAAGTACATTGTGTGTCCTGACTTGGCTATATGCTTGCGCGACTTTGTGTTGCACAGCGGCAAAATCAAATTTCAAACGCACACATTTCGAAAAAAAAAAAATAAAAGCAATATCAACAGAAGCGAGAAGCTGATATTTTGAGGTTTACATATGGTTTGTTTGCATTGAACTTGAAATCCTGTCCTGCCTGTATAGCATATATGTATTAAAGGACGAGCGGCGGCGACGGCGGCGGCTGCTGTGGTTGTTCCTGACGACTGTTTACATATAAACAAATGCGTTTTCTTTTCTTGTAAATTGTTTTTTCTTTGGTTTTCGTTGTAACCTGAGTATTTAAAAATGTTTTGAGCAAAAATCTAACAAACCGACGTAAAAGAAATTCAAAAAGAAAAAAAGTATCTTTCGCATACAAATTTTACGAAATTTCAAACAAATGCGATTTTACTTATGAACTGTTTGCATTAGCTGAACTAAATATTAAAAGGAAATAATAATAAAGGAACATCAAGTAATCGGAAATATATCGTGAAGCTAAATCTAGCTATAAATAGATCGATGTTTGTATTGAGATTCATGTTACTGGTGCATCCTACGACGAATGTTAATAATTAATTTAATTAATTTTGTGTGCACTTGCGCTGAATTGAAATCAATTGAAATGATCTTTCCCGAAGAACTTTATCACTCGGATATGTAAAAGGGTTATGGGCTAAAAGAACATTCCTATGCAGCGGAAAATCATGTTTGTTCTTCTATTTCATCATGTAGAAAAAGAGATGTGCAGTAACAACGAAAAAGCGGAGAAAAACACAACAACCAACAAGGAAACAAACGACAAGCTCTTATCAAAACTTTACACTAACAACATTTAAGACTATTCCCGTTTGTCTTTTACATCTCGTAATACTGTTTTTGCCTAATTCGATAAAAATGCTTCGGCAACCAATTCACTTGTGACTTGCAGTAAAGTAGTGTCGACCTACTTTGTTAAAACATCTTTCATTTTCATTTATCTCCAAAAATCGTGATCGCCTTGAACTTGTTTTTTTTTTGTCATTTTTCAAAAATTAGTTCTGGCTCTTATCAATTATATAAAAAATGTTAGAATATCAAAAGTGGCAAAATAAATTGTTCAAGGATTTGATACTCGTAACAGTTTTACCATAAAAAACTTTTTCACTTCAGGCAAAGTCAATTTGACATGGTGGCTTCGTGCAAGCTTCGCATAATAATAATTATCAGTGGCTCAAAGCGGTGTCAGGATCACTATTAGGGGTATAGAATTTAGTTGCGTTGAAGAGTTTTACCGAATCGTATCCGAAACTTGAACCACGCATTTGCTTTAGCAGTATAAATTGGGGCATATAGTTCCAGACATCTGGTTTTCTGCTACAACAGAGGAACCAGTGTTTGAAATTTAAATATAAGGCATCGTTTTAGCTTCGCTCATGATGAAAATAGATTTTTAACTGGGCTTTTACCATTTGATAAGAGCAGATGTGTATCTAGGTGAAAGCTTATGTTTCAGGAGAAAATTATTCAATTATTTTAGATATAAAGCGCTTTATGTTTGGAATATACACAAATTATGTGGAACAATTTCGGATGCAGCTACGAAACCTAAACAGCAGTTTTTGTGCTCGACCATTTTCCTCTTCATAATACCATTTCACACATAGTGTGAGTCGATCTAGCTATGTCCGTCTGTCCGTCTGTCCGACTTGTTGTTGTTGCACATTTTTTTTGGGAACCATTTTAACGATATTCAGTAATTTTTCATATTTTCCACGAAATACATTTTCATTTCTGGCAAAAACAATTAAAGCCTCCCACAAACTTTATATTATTTTTGTTTACCTGCTAAGTACACAAATTGAAAGTTCGTACGAAGGATTATACTAATGCTTCGTTTAACTGAAGTTAAAGTTTCTTCTTGTTTATTTTTTTTTAATTAAACTAGAAACAGCAAATTTTATGTGTCTTGCAGCGATTCTAATAAAATATTCTTCATAAATAGTTCTCAATCAGATCACCATTGGCAATTGGTCTCAAAATTGATGAAATTTTATATAAATTTTAAATTTATGAGCATAGAGTTGCTGTTGGCATGACCATTCATCCGTCCGTCCGATCAAATAGATCTCAGAGACTGCATATAAGAATTGGAGACACAAAACATTATATCAATATGTAGGCTTACCAAGTACATATTCTGATTTTATAAACATTTTGTTTTTTAATTGGCACAGGGAATGAAGTTGATGTTTCGCTAGGTTTTCATAACTGAAAGTGGTAATAGCTTTTTCATGGTGTTGGGGTTGTTTGTAGAAATCCATATTCATTCACTTGGGAATGGTCAAAAACGACTAATTTGCATTTGATCCAAGCAGCTCCGGATGCCAATGAACTTTTGTTCAGTGTTGAGACGTGCGGAATGCAACACGTTGAGCCTAGTGCGTACCTTGGCTGCCACAAGGTAGTGGTCCAAGTCGACGAGACTTGGACTTCGCACAGTTCGTATGTCCAACACGCTCGATGTGTGCCTTCCGTCGATCACAACATGATCAATTTGGTTTCGTGTATTATCACCAAGTGCCTTGTGTATGTCTCGGTGTGGATATCTGGAGCTACTGATTACCATATTCCGACCTGCGGCAAAATCTATTAGCCTCTCTCAATTGCTGGAGTTAGCGTCGTGAAGGCTAAATTTTCCGACTGTTGGGCCAAAGATTTGTTCGTTCCCAATTTTGGCGTTGAAATCGGCAAACACGATTTTTACATAGTGATTGGGGCAGCGCTCGTAGAGACGTTCGACACGCCACGCTCGTAAAATGCATCTTCTGCATGTGGCATCGTCTACGACTTTCGTCGGGGTGAATGCACAAATCAGGCTAATGTTAAAGAGTTAAAGCTCGTCCACTGGTATGAAACAGGTGAGAAGTCCTCGAAGTTTCCTACTAACCACGAAATCGCATCCAAATTCGTACTTCCTCACATGGCAACTATAATAGATGTCGCAGGATGCCTGTTTTGAACAGCCCTGCCCTATCCATCGCATTTCTTGTATTGCGGTGATGTCAGCCTTGAATATGTCGAGGACAGCAACCACCTGGATATCTGCACCAGCCCAAGTTCGTATTGTTTCCCAGTTATAGTCATTTAAGTTATATGCTAAAAAGGGAAAAAAAACACAAAATATATTTCCAAAAATATGGAAACTTCTTATTTGCATACGATTACTATTCAAATATAAAGTTGCAAAGGATTTGTTCTGCTGTTAATTGCCTCAGATACTTTTCCAATGAATTTGAACTAAAGAAAGAGATGTGAGATGATTTAAACTGCTGAAAAAGTTAGCTTGTGTTGGGCTTCACTTAACACTTTACCACATTTGAAAAGTTTTCTGGCTGAATGATTAACATTTTGTGGAACTCCCGCACAAAAAAAGAAACCAGAAAAAATTCAACGATAATCCATATACAGATCGGTGGTGTGCAACCACTGAAAACATCTTTGCTTCTCTATCTACAATATGTATTACTGTCTCACTAATCCTGCCTGCTTATTTGTCCGCCCGTCTGTCTCTATGTCTGTCTGTCTCTCTGTCTGTCTGTTTGTCTCTCGGTCAGATACTATCCAATGTAATGGTGCGAAGAATACTTTATAAGTCGCGCAATATAATATTGAAAAGCAGATGTTTTTATGTTGACCGCATCTAATGGTTCGTGCTACTGCGTTTCTGTTTGACGATCAATTGGGATCGTGATGAGAAGTTGTTGTTGGTTTTGTTGTTGTTGTTGTTGTTGTTGTTGTTGTTGTTGCTGTTGCTGTTGATGACGGCGCAGGAATATCTACAACAACAAGAACAACTACTAATGTCTCGCATAATGTCTAGCGCGCGCGCTATCCATACAAATTCATATACTCATCTATGTAACTATCTCTTTCTTTTGTATCTTGCTGTTGTACGCAAGTATCTACAAGAGCTCCACTGCGCAGATACTTTGCTGCGGGTAATGATAGTTATCAGCTGGCTGTTAGTTATTGTTGTTGTTGTTGTTGCTGCTAAGAAATCGCTCTAAACCTTAAAAAAAATTAAAAAGAATAAATAAATAAAAACAACCAAAGTTAAAAACCACAAAATCGAAAAATCGAAAAAAGAGACATCGACAAACAAAGACAATACAAGCGTTAAGATACATTTTGACTCTTATGCGCTTGGCTGACAGTGAACTTTCAAAGTCAAGTTCATTGCACAGACAAATGCAAAGGTCGCGCAAACTTTGAGATACTTTATACATATGCAGATACTTATTTATGTATCTATCTTTAGAGCGTGTGCCTTTTGGAGCATACAAATGACAAAAGATACTTTGACAATAACATTGGCGACCCTAGCAACGTATTTTCTTATTTATTTCCTTTAATGTTCAAAATAATATTTGAGTTTATTTTTCATTTTCAGCTTGCAGCTTAGTTCCTTCGGCTTAGTTTTACTATCTCGCTTGCGCTCGACTATAATATAGTTTATTACATGCATCTATCTGTCTATCTATCTATCTACCTATCTCCTTCTACGAGGTGAGGTTTACAATCGCGGGCATACCCCTCTGATAATAATGCTTAAGAGTTTTTGTGTTCGAATTTTATGTGTGGCATATATGTAGCTATATAGTTACTTGTATGTATATGTACTATCTACGTATCTCGTAAATACACCTGCCACGCGTCGCGTCCAGTGTCCTGTGTGCGCGCGCGCGTGTGCACGCTCTGCATATGTGTATATGAGTGACCGAGATAGCATAAACGTTGCATAGCGCTTGCGCGAATGCTGCATTTAATTAAAATATTAACTACGAAAAAATGCATAATAAACGCGTTCAACGCGTTCGACACACAGAGGTTCGATGGCGAAGCATGCAGATACATTTACAGATGCAGATACATGTATAATACAAAGGACGGCCGGACGGACGGACAGATATGCCGTACAACAAAGCGCTACACGTGTGTGTCTGACTCGCTTTGTCTCTCGGTCTGTCTGTCTGTCTGTCTATCTGTCTGTCTTAACTGTCTTAACTAAAAATTGAAGCTGAACTCGAACTCGTTTCAATAAACATTAAATATATAAGTATGTATATATATTGTAGATATAGATATTTTGTTGTTGTTGTTGTTGCTGTTGTTGAATTTGCCTACTTTCGTTGTACAACTTAACAAGTTGCACTTGGACGCTTTGGCTCTTAATTTGTTTGCTATGCTTGTTGTTGTAAATTATTGATGCCCTACACACATGGTAGTAGTAGTTTGTCGCTAAGTTTGTAATATATGTATATTAAATTAGGTAATTAACCATCTATAAAGTATCTATTCATATAATTGATTAGCATGACGAGATGAAACGATCTAGCTGTGGCCGTCTGTCTGAAAGTTCCCAGTTTCTAAACTGTAGTTTTTCGGTACAGGACGAGTCTAGAAAAGGTCAGCAAATATGCTCGATGCGTTCCACGAATTTTGAATGAGGAAGAAAAAGTGGTTCGTGTTCGTTTTGCACAATATTTCCTAAGTATAATTTCAAGATGAAAGATCTAGCAACTTTGATAAAATCGTAAAAGGTGCTGAAGCTTGGTTTTATCAGTACGAACTAAGTTATAAGTTAGAACTAAAAAGAAGCACATCCACAAATTGAAGAAAGTCAAGTTAAATCAGCTAAAATAAAAGTAATGCTGTCGATTTATTTCACGAGAGAAAAAAATGTAGCTGCTAATCCCCCGAATATTGGTCGGACAGTAACAGCAAAGTGGTATACTCGAAGAGTGCATACGAAAAGTATTCGAAAATTGATTGAAAAATCGCAAAAAATCGGAACTATTTTACATCACAATAATGCGGCAACTGAAACTCCTGAAGAAATTCGTCCAGCACCATATTCGCCAGATCTGCTGCCTTGCGATGGTGTTTATGCTGAGAAGATACAAAATAATAATGATTAAAAGTATTAAACTAAACTTAGTTTGGTTCGTTTTTTCCTATAAAACCCAATACTGAGATCGATGTTCATTATTTCTGCTATGTCAAACAAACGAAAAACAGTGTTCCCAAATCAACATGAAATACTAAAATCCGATTTTTATTAGGTGAAAAGTCCACACATTTTGATTTTTCTTTGGGTTTTTCTGACGGAGATGCAAAAGGTCACCTCTTTTTTTTAGTATATAAAGTGTTTTCGGTAACAAAAGTTTTTGTTATCCGAGTACTTGATGAAAAACATTGCGTGCCGAAATTTTCTGATTGTTGTTTGACAACGTTTATTATATGAATTTTTTTGATATCAAAAATTTTCATCGATCTCAGTATGGAGCTTTTGTTAGATTCCTTTTAGTGATTTTAGATGCAATTACTATGAGGAAAGTGATTACCATTTACCTAAAAGCCTCTCTAGCACAAAAAATCGAAATAAAATTTTGCAAAAAACAATTTCACCCTTCATTTTCATTGCTGTACATTGTAATACATTATTTGTTTATGCTGAAATGTAGTGGGGAAGCAGATAAAATGTTAGGAGGAAAATGTTCGAACACAAAAACTGCTGATGAGCTTTCGTGGCTGCATCCGAAACTGTTCTACATAATTTGTGAATATTCCAAACAGAATGCGCTTTATATCTAAAGTGGTATAATAATTTTATATCGAAACATAGCTTTCACCGTGATACACATCTGCCATTTTCTGCTTCAAAAACAAGCAACAACTATGCTTCGTCTGCTATAGAGCCATACGAATTCTGGAGCTACATGCCCCAATTTATACTGCTAAGGCCAATGCGTGCTTCAAGTTTCGAATAGGATTCGGTAAAAATCTTCAACGGTTAACTATTTCATATGGTTAATTTTATTTTACAAAAATTTTAAAGACTGAAAATGATTTGCGAAAGTTTGCAGGGTAATTCGAAGTCGTCGACTTCCGTTTGCTGGATTCTTACTTGTTTTTCTTATTATTATTTTATTTTTTGAAAGTGTAGCAAAGCATGACCGCCGAAGTGGAGCGGAACCAGTCAGTTTCATTTGAGGAGTAGAAGGACATACAGGACCATAAGCAGAAAACTTAAACGATCGGTAGTAGAAAAACAAAGCGCCGCACGCGTCCATGGCGGAACTATGCTTCACATCGAAAGCAATTATGCATTAAATGAGTTAAATTTGAATAACTGGAAATGCTCACGCATCAATATAATTGTTGGTTTTTCTACTCAATCGGTGAGGATTTGTTTTGGGCACAATTGTCCAGTGATTCTCGGTTGCTTCCGGCGTATACATTCAATGCCAGTGTGTACTAGAGGTGCTTACTCACAAGAAAACAATTAAAACAAATTGAACTTAATGTCATGTCCCCAAAACGCTGCAATTCACAACTCAAAATTAAAGAATTTTTTAACGAGAACCTAAAAAATACTGAAAATATGAGCCATAATCTTGTAAAATGGAAACTTTCCACTTTTTCTACTAGTAAAACTATGCAGAAGGATCAAGCATGTTGCAAAATCGAACAGAACTGCTTTAGAGTGGTAAACTGTTTCAGTGGAAGACAAAGTATCACATTAAGTTGATGACAGATTTGTGCAATGCATGCTTTAAACCCTTTCAAAAATACTGCATCTACATACACCGCCAGCATAAAAGGATCACAGGACAAAAGCCACATTTGTCTGATTCAAATAAAAATGTGAAAAATAAAAACGAAGAAAAACTCGAATTTGGCCAAAGTGATTTTTCACAAATAATGCTGATGCTGATGCTGATGATGGTGGTGAATATTTGAATATTTAACGCACAAAGACAGCCGCAGATGAAAGGACGACAACTTAAAATGACAATGCAAGTGTTAATGATGCCAAAATAATGAAAAACCAAAGCCGACATTGTCGAAGTTTTCCACGACGGTGAGCGATTACAGTGCAAAAATGCTAAAATGCAGAATGCAAAATGAGGAATGCAGCCTCAAAGGATATACGCAGCTCAATTCAAACAAGCGAAAGTATACGAGATAGAAAGAGATAGATAGAGAGAGAGAGAGAGAGAGAGAGAGTTGGAAAGGGTGAAAGATGCATTTATGTATCTATGAAGTACAATTATAGCGAAATTGTCATGCATTTCAATGTGAATTGTTCAGCAACGAAAATTGACACGGGTTCTGCGCACAAAAATCGATGATATTTCAGAAAATAAAAACAAAATAATGAAAAATTCACAAACAAAGCAATCAACGAACGAGTTGAAAGCCAAAAAAGAAAAACCAAAAGGAAAAAAAATGGTTACACCTGGCCACAACAAGCGAAATGTATCTGTAAAAGTATCTGCAAATATAGCAAGGGGGAAAATTCGCATTTGAATGCGGCGGCGGACATTTCAAACGGCGGGCGGAAGTTGCCGAATTTCTTTCTTTATTTTTAAAGATTTTATTATTTTTTGTTTTTTTTTTTTCCATTTGCCAAAATCGAAATGAGTAGCAGCTGATGTTGAAGTTGAAATTGAAATTGAAATTGAATGCAACACATGCAACGCAACACGAGTCTGTGCTGACTCAATCAAGACAGTCGTTGCGCTGCGCTGCACATTCCGCAATTAAACGCAAAAGACAGTCGCGCACGCGCTCTTTTGTAGCCGAGACTTAGTTTGGGATTCACGCAGGCACAGCAGCGCCACAAGAAGTTGTGATCTTGTTGATCGTTTAATTAGAGGAATATGTGAAATTGTTCGAACACCTTTCATTGTGACGTCTTATGCATAACTAAGTAGATTTGGCTGGGCTGACGACTGGCTGACAGCAGTTGTACTCCAAACCACCACTATAGGCGGGTGCCACAAGCTACTGCACCGCCATCATTCGCTTTTACCTTTGGTCGTCTCTACTTCTGAGAATCATCGTATCACACAAAATGCAACTCTTCACTGTTTGTGACAATTCCAAATATTATTAGGGCAGTTGGATAAGTAATCCGGATGAAAATTTAATGTATTCGGAGCCTGGTCATCCAGAACAGCAATCGGAATATAGGTGGTAATAAGAAGAAGCAATTATGTCTGAAGAATGCGACGGGTGGAGTAAAACTTGCCATTTCGGCGTTTCCAAATAGGTTTTTAGCACTTTTTCAAAATAAGGAGAAGTTTGTCGTGCTGAAAAAGCACTTCCATTTCTCAATGTTCGGCTCAAATTGTGAACTTTTTGTTACTTACGTCTCTGTTGCTTTGCATGATGCACATGGTGCATTTAACACATGTTGCAGTCATAGAGCTTCCAATTTCGATATCATGTTGGTTTTGGTACTATTTAGTGCTTGGAGACTATCTTAAACTCCTTCTGTTTGCAATGCAACTTCACATTAAGCATCCTAGTATAGTCTCTCCGCAAGATTGTCTAAGCAAATATTAATACTTCACTTCAGTTTTTTACGAAACACAAGTGAATCATCGATATGTCTTGCTCGTCATAGACGCTTCATGATTATGCAACATAACACTTCTATAAACTCCGTTACACATCAAAAACTTCATGAACCACAAAGGTAACACATTTAGAACATCGTTACGAATCATACGATCTGCTATCTGCATGTAACCATAAGGTAACGTCTCTTCATGCTGCCTCAGACTGAACACTTCTTGGAGCACCGTTCCACCATCTTTCGAAACACACCAATGAACAAATGGATATCCAAATACAGCCTTCAGCTGCCTGGGACTCTCTGTAATCATCAAACATAGATCCTTACATCGAATATCTTCGTACTGGTTGGTTTCATCAACAATTATACCAAAAGCAAGGAATCATTCAAAAATCAATTGAATGTAATTATATAACGAAGTTAAACCAGTTACAGACTTTCCGTCGGCCAGGAGGTCCCCATTACGATTTCCATATGCCGTCATAGAGGCAGACCACCAGATTCGGTGCATGTTGTGCTCCCTGTGCGCCCTATTGAAGACAAAGATCTAATTTTATAGAGTTTATTCTGTGGTCAGGCTCTACAGTGCGTGTTCCATCTAGCGCTACGAGTCAGACCACTAATTTTGAAACACTCATCCCCTCTACTATGGTTTCGCTAGATACTATTTCGTTAGGTTGGAACAGCTCATATTAAATCACCGCGAGCTGATTCTAAAAAATACAGAGCAGTAATACTTGGAACCATGTTGAAGCAAGAACGAGAAAAGCGCATGGATCACCATGCACGACACAATGCAGAAAACCTTTTTTTATTTTTTTTTTATTTTTGCCTTTGAAGCAGTTGTTCATGTGCAAAGCAAGAAGAAGAAGAAGAAGAAGAAGAAGAAGAAGAAGAAGAAGAAGAAAAAGAAGTGTGCTCGACTTCGAGAACCATCGTTTTAAAGCTATGTGAACTGGGAATATAAGAAATATTTGGTATTTCTAGCTTAATTAACAAAACCAACCAAAATTTCACGCAAAAACTTACAAATGGGGGACAGGTTTATATGCGCGCTACCCCTTTAAATTGGGGTTCTCACATTCATTTAGTAATAGTTGTCTTAGGAGGCCTAATGAGAAACTAAATATTCAAACTGTCTATTTCTTATAGTCTCCGAGATATCTGCGTTCAAACATGAATCTGTCAATATGGCTTCATCTTCCTTTACAGATCAAAAAAAAATATATATACTTTATACTGGTAGATCCCAGCTACGCCTCCTTCTAACTGTAACACACATTCGCCCTTTTATCCATGAGTACAGCGTTTAAAAACGCCTTTCGAAATCTCTTGGTTTGAGTTCGTATCGCATGTTCGATGACTCTCAGCTACACTTTCCTTCGAATTAAAGAGGAAGAGTAAAATGGCTTTCGTTGGAACGAAATTCAACCTATTTAACCAAAATTATGACGTTTCCTATCACATTTGTGTTTTACTCCAATGTGTATTGGAAAAGTTACCTTTTTCGAGTTTAAATTCAACCAAATACTTCTTTGAAAATGTTCTTCTTTCATCTCCAATGATATTTCTCGATCATATCTGTTCACTAATTCCCAAGTAATATGTACGTCGGTATTTAAATTAAGATGTTTTTGTTATTTTTCTGTTGATATCGCAGATTCAATATTCGTTTCATTCATTGTTGTGGCTAATTATTTATCACTCCACCCTCGCATGCATGCATGTATCGTATGGAACTGCTATGCGGCGCTAATGAATAGGGGCGTTCGTGAGCTGAATTTAGTTGACGTTCCTCCAAATATACAACGAAGTACTGCATCACTGCTGAAAATCGTTTGGACACTAAGTTAATTAACACGAAATACGAATTGCTGACATGCCACAGCGTTGGCAGTTGCTCAATGGCAATTCCAATGGCAGGACAGCAAACAAACAAAAACAACTTCAAAGGACTTTGTTTAAAAATAATAAAAAAAAAATTGGAGAAAAAAGTCAACTACTAAATATAACTTCTAAAGTTTTTTAAAATATGCCCACATTTTGAAGTTTTGGTTTTTATTTTTCATCAATTCCAAAAAAATATTCAACTTACGGGTATCTATTACACGGTTTGCTCCCCTTAACGGGCTGCTGGCATCAGCAGGCCATACTTATTCAAAAAATGAAGAAGCAAATGCAACAATCACCGTGAATGGCACCCGAAATTGGATCCAAAACATGCTCTGAAAAGTCTTTGCTTGAAACAGAATGCCGCCAGATGCGATACTTTTGGAGCAACCATCGACTTATTGAGGGTAGAGTTTGATGACAACATAATCTCCAGAAATGGATCCATTAAATGCGTCGCAATATCGATCGAACTACTTTCTGTGGCAGCATCGATTTCAGCCTTGGAGGCCAATATAGAACGAACTGTTCGTGATAAATGGCCTGAAATGATTGAAAAAGTGTTGGAAAATTGGACTACCATAATGCAGCTCGTTAGACATTCCCATGGGAGCCATATGACCGAAATCATTTTCTATCATAAAAGCGCGCGGTTTTATAAAGGAAATTTAAAATTGGTGTTATTAGCAGTAGATGTGATATTGTAATAATGTGTTTTTCACTTGTGTATTAATAAAGATGTGATGCCTCGATAGCTCATCTGTCTAGCATGCTTGCTAACATCTCAGAGAGCTCGAACTTAAACCGAATTCGTTCGTAAAGCTCTACAATATAATTAATTATTTCCTACTGTTTATCGTTTATCACACTTCTTGGATGGCACTCCAAACTACTAATCGTACAAAGTTCGTATAAACCTTTAATATTCGCTACACGCTGCTTATTATGGACATGACATTAAGTTCAATTTGTTTTCATTGTTTTCTTGTGAGTAAGCACCTCTAGTACACACTGGCATTGAATGTATACGCCGGAAGCAACCGAGAATCACTGGACAATTGTGCCCAAAACAAATCCTCACCGATTGAGTAGAAAAACCAACAATTATATTGATGCGTGAGCATTTCCAGTTATTCAAATTTAACTCATTTAATGCATAATTGCTTTCGATGTGAAGCAGAGTTCCGCCATGGACGCGTGCGGCGCTTTGTTTTTCTACTACCGATCGTTTAAGTTTTCTGCTTATGGTCCTGTATGTCCTTCTACTCCTCAAATGAAACTGACTGGTTCCGCTCCACTTCGGCGGTCATGCTTTGCTACACTTTCAAAAAATAAAATAATAATAAGAAAAACAAGTAAGAATCCAGCAAACGGAAGTCGACGACTTCGAATTACCCTGCAAACTTTCGCAAATCATTTTCAGTCTTTAAAATTTTTGTAAAATAAAATTAACCATATGAAATAGTTAACCGTTGAAGATTTTTACCGAATCCTATTCGAAACTTGAAGCACGCATTGGCCTTAGCAGTATAAATTGGGGCATGTAGCTCCAGAATTCGTATGGCTCTATAGCAGACGAAGCATAGTTGTTGCTTGTTTTTGAAGCAGAAAATGGCAGATGTGTATCACGGTGAAAGCTATGTTTCGATATAAAATTATTATACCACTTTAGATATAAAGCGCATTCTGTTTGCAATATTCACAAATTATGTAGAACAGTTTCGGATGCAGCCACGAAATCTCAATCTTCTGAAATTTTCGGGAAAACCGAAATTAATGTAAAATGGCAACTTCACAACCAATAGAGTCTCATTTATTGCGTTAAGTCTACATATGTACAAACGAACCTGACGGACCAAAAAGTTGACAATGCATACAAGTTCTACCTGCGGTATTCTTCTTCTTCTTCTTTTTTTTATGGAAAACAAACCTTGACTTTTACAACTTAAAACACTTTTTTCTAAAATTGGGTCTCAATCGGTGTCGGCTGTTCCTAAAAGAGGAAATATGTAGCTTTAATTTGATGCAATAAATGTTTTATTCCGAATATTTCCGAACTTTTGGCAGCCGAGTTCGAATTAATTTTTATATATGGCTGAAAAGAGAAAAGAAATGACTGATGATAAGAGAAGAAAAGAAAAGAGAGAGAATACACTTATCAACAAAATTAAAAAAATGAAACCATTGTGCCATCTTAACCATCTGGGGGTTCTTAATCTAGTGGAGAAATCGCGATCATTTTTCAACTCGAACACGAAAAAGTATTTACTCAAAAAGTTTTTCAGGCGGTTTTTCGAGTTCACCAGACCAAATTCTATAAGGACACAAATATGGCAATTTTAACTATTCTTTGATTTTGTAGACAAGTGCTATTTTTCAATTGGTAGCACTGGTTCCTTTCAAATCATTCTTTAGAACTTGCTCAGAAAAACGTGAATTGAGTGGAGTATATGCTGATCATTTTTTATAGTGCTAACAACTTTGCATTGATGGATGGTTTTTTCCTATAATTTTGACGAACACAAGATCTTTTCATCCATTTTACCTAGCATCTTAGTACAATTTAAAAATAATCGGTGGAAAGAATCATCTATGTCATCTATATCAATATTGAGGAGCCATTAACAAGCGACAATTCAGATATAGATGTATGAAAAAACCATACTCCTTCGTCTACAAAGGCCTGTAGGCCAGTTAAATTTATATTCGAAAAGAAGCCTGCAGAGGTGGTTTAGAGAGAGAGAGGTCAGTGACATTAAATCGCAAAGTAAACCGCTTCAGTCTCGTGTTATACAAATTAACGGACTTAGAGTATAGAGATCTTCAATTAACAAAAAACGATGGAAAAGTTACACAAGTATTGACTGACACAAAGACAATTTCTTCCTGTATAATTTGCAAACAGACATCAAGCAAATTAAGCAAAGAAGCATTGACAAGTCCCGACCACTGCGAGACTTACGAGTTGAGAATTTCTATACTTCAGACTAGGATATGGTTAATGGAACATTTGATCAAAATCAGCTATGAAATATGCCAAATAATTGATTTCCACTAGGAGAGTCTATCTGAGGATTCACAGGAAAAATAATTAAAGTCTATAGATATTATAGGCAACATAACACAAGAAAAGTTTTGAGAAATGCCGCGAATGAAGGTCTTTTCTATAGTATACGGTATCAGTGGATATCGGATTCTATTGATATGGATAGGGACGCAGAGGATTTATTAGTCAAAAATTCCCACAATACGAATAGCAGAATACCTTTCAACCATTTTCGAAGCTAAATTATTTAAATAAATATAGAATTTTCAAATCAATTTCTGCGTACAATCTGAATTCGAACTCGGAATAGGTGCATCACGTCCGAGCTTAGTGATGAATACACGAAAGATGAATATTTAGGCTATTTTTGAGGTTAGATACAGGCTGCAAACTTTACTGTAATTTGTTATCATGTAACAACTACTCTTCTTCTTCAAAATGTTTCTTTTTCTTCAAGTTATGATTATTTTAAGATAACGTGTTGCGATAAATCAGTTAAAAGGATTTGTTGAACCCAGTATATGCTTCAAATCTCCTGCCGCCATCTTAAAATTGACAAAACTTTCGAACGAAACATCCTATGACACCATCCGATAGCTCATTTTAAAGGTAATGAGTAGTAGTATACAATATGTATGTAAATTATTACAAATATTTTGTTCAGCTTATATATAAGCTTAAGAATAACCAAAATAAAAAGTTTTTCTGCACATAACCTCAAATATCTCAAAATCCTGAAGATTGATGGAAAATACACTTAAGCCAAGTATTGACACGGAAATTCTGCTTACGTATTCAGATACTGCGCAAAAATATATTTCGGAAATGACTCTCAGATGCCAATAACAAATCCTTGCAAGTCTATGCATGGCAAACATGTGCATGACATGTCAAATTTTTAACAAAATTTTTCCTTTGGTTCTCTATTTCTCTGGTATTACTTGCTTATTTTTTCAACGATATAAAACTGTAAGCAATTCCTAGTCTAGTCTAGTCTAGTCAAAAAAAAAAAAAAAAACAAAAGAGTTTTTCAAATTTTGAACGGCTCAAAAGTTACAGAATTTTGTCCAACGTTAAACCACTGAGCGTCGATAAGCCAGCTAAGATTCAAGACTTGGAAGCCAACATTACCCGCGTAATTCGCGAGAGACCGGTAGCACAGCTGGAAAGAGTATTCGAAAATTGGAACTTTCGAATGGACCACCCACCTACAGCGTATTCGCGACCAACATTTGAATGAAATTATCTTTAAAAAGTAAATGTCACAAATTGTTCTTTCGGATCATAATAGAGTTTCCGACATTCAATTATATTTTTAAGTGTTCTATTTTAAATTAAAAATAAAACCTTCCAAATGAAACACCCGTTATTCACACGATTTCTTATGTATACATTTTTAATTATGACTACAACTTTTATTATTTAAATTTAAGGTATAGGAACCGAGATATTCGCGACCTTTGACCTTGAATATCTTAGGATCGCGTCACGATATTATATGAGACTTTTGAGACAACATATAGAAGGCCAAAACAAAGGTTTATACCATTTTAAAGCTACTTATCTCTCATTCCGAAGTTGAGCCTTATTTTTGGCTACGATGACATGACTGGGCTATTTAAAAACCTTAAACAGAGCAACTCGAACAGCTTCAAAAATTTCCCGAACCCAAAACAAAATAGTTTCGAATAAATTTACAAGAAAAAAATTATTGAAAAAATGTTTCAACTCAAAAAAGTGAATTTCAACTGTTCTCAATTCTAACAAAAACAACAACAAAAACAAAAACAGTGAGAGAAAAGAGAAAAGAGAAACCTTTATTTGAGCAGAATTTTTAGCAAAACGGAACTTTAAGAAAGAAAAAAAAAGGCAAAAGAAGAGATTACAACCAAAAAAAAACACTCAAGAGCGGCAAAGAAGTCGAACTCAAAAAAATGTGAGAACAGTTAACATACAACTTAGCTTAGCGTGTAAGCAAAGCAGCAATAAGCATAGTTTAGTAAATGCGCGCAAGCGAGCAAGCGCTACTGATAAGCTGATCGTCTGAGTAAAATGAAAGAGAATTTTGCATTCACACACACACACACACACACGCACACACAAATTACCAAAAAGAAAAAATAATAATAAAACGAAGAGAGGCAGGTAAAAGCAAAAGCAAAGGAAGCGTTGTTATGACTACACGACGTCGACGTCGACGTCAACGTCGCTGCTGGCTACCTGTTCAACTGTTTATTGCAGCGCTGCAGCTGCGCTGCCGGCACAGGTAAATTACGCTCATTTTGCGCCGCCTCTCAGTTTTGCACTTAAAATTGAATGATTTTCTGAAAAAGGGATTCATTCTCGTGCAAGGTGTCCAACGATCAAGTTCAAACTACAACTCACGAAAAGAAAAGAAAAGCAAAACAAAAGCGAACGCCTACGAAAAAGCAGAAACTAAATAAATCAAAGAACGAAAATTAAAAGTGCAAAAATTCAATAAGAAAAAAAAAAGGATTTTATTTTTTTTTTTACAAACAAAAATCACTGTGCTTTACAAAGTGTAAAATTATTTTTTTTTTTTATTTAAATAAATAAATATAAATCTGCAAAAAAAAAAAAAAACAAGAAAATGTCTTATACAAATAGTGCAACAAAAACTAATGATAATGCTACAACTGCACAATTATTTCCGACAACAATAAATTCGGCAACGAAAATGTTTCGCTATCAAAATATAGCACCAACTCCAACAGCAACAGCAACAACAACGTCAACACCACCGCCCGCTACACCATTCAGCAACATACAAAACTCCATTAATAATACCACCGTGCTTGGCGGTGTTCTTAGTGGTGGTGGCCCTAGGGCCGGTGTTGCTGCTGCTGGTGGTGGCTGCATCAAAACACGCAAATATTCACCAAGATACAACAACAACAATCAAGAACAAAACTACTCCAGTTCCAGTAATTCCAGCACTAATTCGACCGCACCGTATAACATCGATCAGTCACAATCGGTGCAACGACGCAATGCACGCGAACGGAATCGTGTCAAACAGGTGAACAATAGTTTTGCACGCCTACGTCAGCATATACCGCAATCGATAATCGCCGATCTGACCAAGGGCGGCGGACGTGGCCCACAGAAGAAGATCTCCAAAGTGGATACTCTACGCATTGCTGTTGAATATATAAAACGTTTGCAGGAACTTGTTGAGGATTTGAATAAGAATCAACTGCAACAACAACAGCAACAACAGGCCAACTACAATGCAGCAGCAACAACATCGAATGTTAGCAATAGTGGCGCATTAATTTACTACAATGTCGCCGCTGCAAACAGTGGCAACAGTAGTACAATGCCAACACATAATACCGCTATGCTCTCGGCGCTGACTGCACTGCAGCAACAACAACAGTTAACGCGTCAACAGTATCCAAATCATCCATTAACGCCAATCTCGCTCAATAGCTACTCTCCACCGCCGCAATCAGCAGCAGCAACTTCTGCAGTCATTTCGCAGCAACACACACAATTGCAATTGTTGCAATTGGGCGAACAACAACAACAACACCAACAACACCAACAACAAACGGGCAGCTGTCATTCGCCTACATCCTCGTTCAATTCGAGTATGTCCTTTGATTCCGGCACATATGAGGCAGCACCACAGCAACTATCACCTTTACCACAAACGCTGCTACCCGGCGCCGTCCAGCAAGTTGTTGCTAATATGCCGCAATGCAACACCAGTGAAAATTTGGCGCATGCTGCACATTTGCAACTCAAATTTGAGCCGTACGAACACTTTAATCTCGAAGAAGAAGACTGTACACCCGATGATGAGGAGATACTCGACTATATCTCCTTATGGCAAGAGCAATAGAAAAAAACAAAAAGGACAATCTCATACATGTGTAGTGCATAATGTAGTGTAGTGTAGTGTAGTGTAGTGTAGTGCAGTAGCGTTGTAGTTATTGTATCTAGTCAAATATATAGATTTTTTTTTTTTTTTTTTTTTTTTAATTGTAAGAATTAATTAAGAATTTGTACTGCTTTGCGATAACCAAGTGCCTCGAATTTTAATTAAAGCTAAAAATAATTTTTTTTTTCTACATTTAAGTACTAAAATTTTTTTTTTCATAGCTTTTAAGGAAGACAATGATATGCCTAGGCTATAAGTGCATGGAAGACACTAAACTTTGACTAACTAAATAATTTAAGTACCTTGAAACCAGTATAAATGTTAAATAATAAGAAATAAATTACACATTAAGTTAATTAAAAATAGAATTATTAAGAAAAAAAAAAAAAAACACAATTATTTTTTAAATACAAAAACTGAAAATTTCCACAAAAAACAAACCTATTTCTTTACTTTTCTTATGCAAGAATGCACATTTTTCAGAGATACATAATAGCCCTCAATGGCTGGCCTCGCACAAATTTCTGAGCTTTTGAGCTTTTTAATTGTTTTAAGATTTTAGATTGCTGAGCTCGAGAATCGTCTAAAAGATTTTTGCTTGAAAACATTTTAGCAATTCATTTTTCTGGTACACTATTTCAGCTACAACTCAACTTGGAACCAATTAAATTAATAAAACAATAAAAAGAATTACTAAAAATATATAAAAAAGAAACGCAAAATAAATAAATTAATTCAAACCACTTCGCCATGCTTCTGACGCAATATCCAGTTAGTGCAGGCGCTGAGCTGCGGTCTTCCATACTGCAGATTGTCGCTTAGTTTCAAGATCATATTTAAAAATCACCAGCTATGATCGAATCAAGAAAATCTGCATCGTTTTCAGCTTTTGAAATGATGTGTTTGCAATGCTCTACACGAGCGAGTTTTTGATCATAATTTAACTTATGTGAAACAAAACGTGCGCACACAGCTTTCTTTTACCCAAATCTTCAGTTAATACTTTGTAGATTGTACAGTAAGCTGAATTTAATTCTTCTTATTTTACTTACTTTCACCACGAAATCAGCACGATTAGATGCTTCGGGACGTCCAGCTCTTGGCTTGGATCATCACGACCGTTTTTAAATCGTGTAAACCACGTGTAAACATGGTTACGACTCATAAATCATCATTATAAAGTTGTTTTTTTTTTAATTCTTAAGTCTCAGCAAATTTTTTACCATTTTTAAAACAAAATTTATGTATATACTAGTAGGACCCCGCGGCCCTAGTCTTTCCCCTATTACTCCTTCCCTATTCACAACTTCCACATGCTTCATCTCATTGAAACAAAACAAAAAAAAAAATGGAAGAAAAATCTAAAAAATTCAAAAAAGGATTATTCACAGGATTACCCATGGAACTACTTTGAATATTGCCACAAAATTTGATCAAAATCGGTTGAGCGGTCTCGGAGTCTATAGGGAACATACATAAATATGTACATACCTCCATATTTATATATGTAGATAAATCGGCTTTTATATTGTCTTTTACAACAGAATCCTGTTCTTGACATTGCTCACGTGCCTCAAAGAGTGTGCTAAATACAGCAAATTGGCCACTTTTAGGTTTTTAAACACCGCACTTGCTTTAGTTAATAAGTGTGAAACTCCACAAAGTTTTTCACCAACTTGCCGTATTGGTTCAGCTCCTTTACCATAACTCGTAACTTTATAAATAAAACTCTCAGATTCTATTAAGGCTTCAACAGAGTGCTGCATATCATTTCTATTTGCCACACAAGTTATGAAGAATTGGCAGAATTGGAGTAGTCTCCGAGGCAGGTTCGGTCTGAATCTGCAAAGGATCCAAAGCGACTTTTGCTTGACTTTCTTGCATTCAATGAAATAATTGTATCGCATTTAAACGAGATTCGCGCCTGATCAACTCCAAAAATCTTCTTACGAAATAAATATAATAAAATAGTTTAAAGTTATCACTAAAGTCTTCTATCGGAGATAGCAGTCAGATATTTTGGACACGTTATTTTGGGCGAAATTGCTGAATTTCTTGCAGAAATTTTCATATTTCACCAGACTAACCAGACTACCAAAAAAAGGTAAATGTAATTCCGAACTTCATATTCAGTTAACTTTTTCCGGTATCCACAACACAAGAAACCACTCTGTGAAAAGCGTTTTGCGATGAAAGAGAATTCCCAAATCGGCTTATGAAAAGTTTTTTGAATATCGGAAGACGCGTTGGAACATGTACATATTTTATATCCAATGGCGATAACTTTGAAAGGAACATTATAAATATCGAAGAATAATTGAAACCTTTTCATATTTTATTGAGAAATTAGCACTCATTTCAAATAAAATATATTCTGTCCCGACAAGAGTGCACGATTTATTCGGTCTGGAAATCGTTACACCAACAAATCGCTTGTTTCATGCGCGGTGTAGCAGTATCCAGATCCATACCGCCCAGTTAAGGCCACAAGAACTCCTCTATCATCTTCCTGTAACGACGAACATGGAGTAGTAAGGCCCAATCACGCCTTACTTACTACTACGCCTGTCCAAAATCCGAATCAGATAGTTGTGCGTTGTGTATGGACATTTTTTTCATGTATCACGTCCGCATTTTCTGAGCCTCAAATTCGACAATTTTGTTTTTTGACGAACGCATTTCGATGAAAATGTGCTGCATCGGTGAAGATGGCTTGAAGATTTTGTAATGGATTTTCACAAAGACGACACATTGTTTAATAGTATAGCTCTTCATTTTTAATAATCGGATCAATTGTGGATGCCTGATGTCATATTTGGAAACGTGAACTGTTTTTTGGAACACCATGTACAATAAAAAAAAGATAGCTAAGAAAAGGAAAGGAGTTCAAGAAGCGGAGTTCTGCAATCCAAAATACCGAACTCGCTCCACTCTTCTTCTGTTAAGAGATTGGCACTGCCAGAGAAAATTTAAAGTACATTAAATATGCAAGCTGAATTGTCCTTACAGCCTAGGTCGTAGAAAAGATAGTTTCCGAGATACGAGTATAGTGCCGGAATCGTATGTTATACAAAAAACCGGAACTTTTTACATTTTGGCCCGCTTCTCCGAAACTAGCATCTTGATTTGAAAAAGTGAAAACAATTTCTGTTTTTTTAGGAATTATTTTTTTTTTAATACGCTTTACACATAGGATAAAAGGCTATATTAAGTTTGTGCAAATGTATGTAAAAGGCAGAAGTAGGCGTGGTAGAGCTGATAAAGTATATTCTAGTATATAAAGTAATTTTGTTGTATACGACAACTCTAAACCCTTCTGTACATAAAATATAGATTCTATAAAATCTATCAGCTTTTTGACACATCTGACACATTTGTTAGTTTTGAAAAGTTTTCGATTTAGCACTCGCAGTAGGCTTCGGTTTTCCTGCAGAGAAATTTTCAATAATTTGTCACAGTTCGAAAATTTGTGAAAAATGGAAGTCGTTGAAGGTAATTGGTTCGAAGAAATTGCAAACATCTTCACCTATGGACTGATCAAAATGACGGACGATAACCGCGAAGTAAGTGCATGCATAAAAATCAAATTTTTAGCGTAAATTAATTATTTTTCACTTTTTTTTTTGTATTTTCTTTATGCGCTGCAGGACATTCACTCAATCTACTCGGAGGACGCCAAAATGAAGTGGCTGCATCATACGTTGTTCGGTCAAGATGAGATTAAAGAGTTTTACACTAAAATCAAACCGACCAAACACGTTGCAATTAATGTGATACGCACACTGTTAACAGAGGATTCTTGTATCCTTACGGCCTTTTATGGTAACATCGAACCAACCAATCAACCATTTTTGCGAAGTCTCTTATTGGAACAAATTGATGGAATATTTTACATCGGTCAGGATATTATGTCTCTTCAAGAAACGGAGCCAGAAGCTGACTAATTCGGCATAAGAAAATTCCTGCATTTTAAAAAATTTCATTTTCATTTCATTTTTTTGTTTTTTTCATTTGTTAAATTAATTTAAATTTACACTTTTCCTATGCAATTTAGAATACATTCAATGTAATTTAATCTCTCAATTAACAACATATAAAAATGTGTCTTCTCAGTATAAATAAAATCTGATTTGCCTAAAATCTCATGTTGGCCCATTGTAGCCCTTTTATGTTGGTAGAAAAACGTAATTTTTGTTTCAGCTTGAGAAATTTTATGCTGGATTTAGCCCCAATTAAACAGATATACTGTCTATCTATCTGAGCAAAAACTTTCAAAGACAGCCTTTTGTATACTCGTACACATTGGGTGTTTGAATTCGTAGCGTTCTCCGTCAAAAACTGAAGGCTTTGTCGTGCAACGAATTATTCAAAGTATTGTCCATCGCTAGCCACTAATTTTCTACTATCGCCAATTCCAAACTGAAATTTGATACGCCTGCTCCTTATGGTCTGAGACTATACACAGACGACTATATTAACGATGATGTTTCATCCACATTTTGGAGTAGTTTCCCCGATAAAACTTTATTAGTGGTTGAGGCTTCATATAATCACTACAGCATTCATAGACTCAATAGCAAGTATTTCGTATTCAAGGAGCGTTCGGTTCTACCTAAGTCAGCTTTTCGTTTTGATTTGTAGCAGGCGTGGCTTCTCATGCAAAAAAAGTTTTTCTCATAATTTGTCACAACTTTTCAAAGCATTTTCAAAAATGGACCTGCAAAACGAGTCGATTCAAGAAATTGCCGAAAACTTTGTGTGGCTTTTGTTTGAGACCATGGACATCATTCGCAGTGTAAGTAGTACAAACGAAAGGATCAATTAGTTTTTCATATAAATATTTATTTTCGATTTGTTTGAATTTTCTTTGTGCGCTGCAGCAAATGTGGACAATGTACTGTGACAATGCAGAAGTGAACTGGTTGGGACTCAATATAATCGGAGAGCAACTAATTCAAAGCTTTTATACTCATGTATTGCCTCCGACCGAACTCGTTTCATTTGAGGTGATAAGTGCTCGACGGTTGCAGAATTCTGATATTTTGATTGTTCTCAAGTCAATAATGAATCCATTCGAAGGGACCTTCTTAAGAACTTTGGTTCTTAATAAATTTGATAATGTATTCTATTACATTAAATACGATATTGTCTCAGCGATGGAAGAGCAAGAGTAGTAGTGCCCTGCACACAAAAAAAAAACAAATTCAATATTAATATTAATGTTAATAATTTCATAAAAGCGAAGAAAAACTATGAACATTTAATCACATGCATTCAAGTAGTAACAATAAAGAAAAGAATATGTTATAAATAAAAACTGATTTGCCTAAAATTGTTACTTGCGATGCATTGTATCCGATAAGAAATTGTATAGATTTGGCTTTATTGTAGAAGTGGTTGACGGAATGAAGTGCAGCGGCTACATTATATCGGGCTACAGAACAGTTCGCTTAATCGTTGAACTCAAGTAACATTCTGCTCTAATATAGTTAGTTTTCAAAATTTTTCGATTTAGCATTCGCAGTAGGCTTCGGTTTTCCTGCAGAGAAATTTTCAATAATTTGTCACAGTTCGAAAATTTCTGAGAAATGCAAGTAGATAACGAAGATTGGTCCATCGAAGTTATCGCGCATAGCTTGACGTATGCGCTTACAAATAATGGTCAGTATAGGGCGTAAGTATTGCGCTATTGGTGATCCAATCTGGTTCAATGTTGTATATGTTAGGTCAGTTGGCGGCTGGGCTAAGTCAAAATCTTTCATAGTAGATCGTTTTAAAAGCACTGCCTCCCGGTACTGTATACAATATTCTGGCCAAGCTAGTAACCCATCCTATATACCCAAAAATCAACGCACATCTCAATATATCTGACTTGAGACTTGAGATTTTGGGCTACCTTAGCGGCCATCATCCATTGGGATATCAGCTAAATAAATTAGGTCTCTCCTCAGAAACAGATTGCAGACTCTGTCTAGACTCTAGAGAATGACGAAACTAGTTTGCTTTGACCAGGCTAAGAGATCAAAAACATCTCGTCTAAGGTTATCGCCGTTTCGTTAAAAATACTGAGAAGATCCTAAATAAATTAACTTAACCATATCCGGGATAGGGTACAAAATATATCATTTCATGTCGCAGTGCCCGTTTCCTATACGATGACACTCTGACGTTCTAGCTCGGACACTGAGTCCTAGCTAGCGTGTTATAGGCTGATCGAGCCCGATTCGCAGTGACCAATTGCTTGTCATGCGGCTTTGGCTCAGACACTACGTCACGCACTGGTTATGGTTATTTAATGCAGGAGAACTCCGAATTTCAGCATTAAGTTATTGGAGAAGATCTGCTATTTTGAGACATTGGAGCTCAAACGAAAAGACGATTGACGATTGAATATGTATCTATACTGCATATGTATCTATATTCCTATAGATAAACCTGTCATGCATGTACAACGAAGTTATTTGATGTAAAAATTTAGATGGTTTAGATTCTGCTTATTGTCAATCGACCCATAAAACCCTGCAGCTGTAACTTTTAAATATCTATTTACGATGGCTGTAATTAGTTGCGATACATTTTAAATTTTTGCACGCGTCAGCCATAAAGTGTTAATCTGTTTCGTTTATGATAACCCGAATTAGCGAAAGCGTCTGTAAATTTTTCACTTGAAATGCCCACGAAGCAGCGCAGGTAGGCGACGTTGCACTAGATTCTTCGTTATATCTTTTTTTTTTTTGCAAATGTAATATCGCGCATTGCTGCAACACAATCGTCAATCCTTAATCCCTAATTTGTCAATGCAACTTTTCTTAAAATCATAAAAATATTTTTGTTCGATGGGACGCCTTCTTTTTGTTGCTGCCTAATTAATTTGGCTTTCTGTTCTGTCAGTAACGCCAGAGTTAAGGTCGCGGGAAATACCCATTCGAAGCATTTGCAGCGCTTTGCGAAAGTTGTAAAATTGTGTATCCCGACGTAAGCGCAGGTACAAAGGTAGTTAAATTTTCTATGAATTGCGAGATATTCTATTTGCAAAATCGTTATGCGGGTGTTGTAAAAACTAATTTAACAGAACTGAGCCTGTGAAGATCGTATGAAGTATAAAACAAAATGTGCAGGGTTTTTCGTATTGGATTTTGTTAAGTATTTTAGTCCTTTCTGTGCATATTTATAGTAGAGTTTTCCAAATGAAAAGCGAAGAAAAATCTCAATAAAATAGCCGGAGCGGAACGGATCATGTCCGCATCAATAGTTGAGTGCTTATAGAGTAGAGTACTATGGTTCGCAAAACTCGAAAATCGCATTGATGGACAGTTTTCCAAGATACTAAATTATAAGATTTTCTTCCTTTCTGCGGAGTTAGTTCCACATTTTAGGCCATATCTAAAATAAGAAACGTCCGATCATGTCGTCAAAGACAACATATTAAAGATAATAAAATATGCAACATTCGCTTTTAATATTGTTTTCCCATCGGCTCAGTAGTTTAAGTATTATGGGCCAAAATAAATGCGAAATAACAATTTTTAGGTACAAAAAAGAAAACAAACACAAATTCGCTCTTCGTCATGCAAAAACAGAAAATGTCAAATTATGTTCACTTTTTTTTATCTTTTTTATGCATAGTCTAAACGATATCTGGGATGTATACTCCACCACCGACTCTGTTTTCCAGTTTCGAGGCGTCTGAGAAGATTCTCAATTTCTACTTCTGGAAATCTTGACGCAAAGGCATGCGAACCATGAAATTCTTATTGAATACAATATTGAATAAAGGGATACAATAATCTCTTCTTCTGTGTAGATCTCTATCTCCTTTTAGGATCGCTGAGTGCTCCGCTGTCTCGTTATTCCAATAACCACATTCTCTAAGCCTGATTGCCGTTATTCTGTTATTTTCACTGCACATTAGATCGAGTGGAAGGAGATATAATATCGGAGATGTTACACCCCGCACTTCGTTGCACCTTATTCAAGGTGTTACTGCTTGAGGCCTTATCAAGTGCTGACCACCATACTATTATGACATACACGAGTTTTTAGGGTCACTACGGCCGTATATAATTGCTGGATAGAAACCCTATCTTTTGTCCAATGCTTTTTTGAACGCAACGAAAGCTACTGTTGTTTTTTTTACGCTTTCTGTTATGTTATCATTCCACAGAAGCTTTCAATGCAGTATTAGGCGCAGAAATTGAACACTAACTCCGAGTGCGTGTTGCACTCCATTCAATATGGTGGGGGGGGGGGGGGGATTCAGTTGTGTTCCTTCTTGAAAATACTTAGTATAAGCACAGTCTTAGTGGGGTTTACTGCTAAGCCTGTTGAGCACTATGAGGGATAGCACCCATAAAAAACCTCGAAAGAGTAACAAAGCAAGAGTAAATGGAGTCTGGTTTTACTCCACTTATAAATTCGTGATTTGTGTTACTCTTTGGCGGATGGCATTTTCTTTTTTTAGGTAAGTCCACTAGTTTAGTTATAGAAGTATCTCGAGCTATGATTGCGACTTATGCGAGTATGCAGATAATGAAATATCTGAAAACAGATGCTAATTTTTTTTTTTAATTTGAAGATTTGATTGAAGAGTTTGAAAGTCATAAGCGGAAATATTCCAAAGTAACTTATTTCAAAGCGTTTGGCGCTATATTTACGGCTTAAGAAAGTATCTGTTGCAATTAATTTTGAATTAATATAATAAATACAATCAAAAAAAAAGTAAGAGCTACATTAGAAAAATGCTGAAAATTAACTTTTGTCTCGTATCTGTATTACAGCAATGCCTGAGAGCGCCAAAGAACAGATTAGCGCATCTGGTAAAGGCTGTTTAGAAAGAAAATAATAAACAAAAGGCATTCTTGAAACTTTCTTTTCTTTTCTTTTTTTTTTGTGCATTCTCAAAGGAAAAAAACAACATTTGAAACGCATAAATCACTTTGCATGACAAGCGCACAAAGCAACTTAATCCATATTTTGACACATTAAAGGGCAAAGGGCGCACAAACAGGGAGCACCACACAAAAACAATGAACTGTAGGTCTTAGACTGAGTCTTCAATTGAGAAAAGTGTCAAAGTTGACACTTAACAACTCAATGCAACAATGAACGCTCTAGAAGGCTTCTAGATCTAAAACACAATTTCTATGCAGAAGATTGTGCTCCTTTTTATATTCTATTATTATTGTTATTTTTTCCCAGCAGCGACACACTAGGCAAGGATTTAAAATATGCAGCAAGCGAAAATAAAGAAATTGAAAATCACCTTTCGCTGCCGGAAGAACTTTCAGTTTCGTTGTTTCGTTCACACAGCTAAAGTATCTAGATACAAAAAAGGATAATAGAGAGCGCGCAGCATGCTTGAAATCGTTTTTCGATAAATGTGTATCTTTTTGTTGTTGTTATTGTTGTTTGGCTAGATTGTCGTGGAGCAGTTTGAGAAAGGAGCATAGATGCACTTTTAGTTGCAGCAGCAGCTGCTTTTGAGATTTTTTTTTTCTTTCTTTTTTTGATTTTGTAAGCCGTTTAGATACTTTTTACAGAGCGGCAGCAGCATTTCATTTAATTTAGATACATTTTACTTATTTTTATCTTAGTTTAACTCTTTTTTTTTGGAAGTATTTAAATGTGGCGGGCGCCCGTCTCCTTCTAACTGCGTTGCGCATCAATCACCCGAAAAATATTTGTACAAATTATAGGGCTCGAACTTCGAGATGCATTCGCAGCGCGAGATACAATTGTGCGTTAAAGATGCGCAGATTGATTGCAATGCGCTGCGATTAGCACGCAACGCAAGACGTTCCAAAGCCAACGAGCCAACGAGCCAACGAGCGCGGGCGTTACAGCTGCCTTTGACGTCGTCATCGAGGCTGGAGAAGAAGAAGAAGAAGAAGAAGTAGGAGGACCCCCGTACCGTATCCCAAGCTGTATATCGAAATTGTTACTTAAAATATTTATTTTTACACCTAAGGCGTCCATTGGGCAATCAGAATAACAACAACAACAACAACAACAACAACAACAACAAGCGAGTGAACTGCGCCGGCGCGTATTTGAATTTCAATAAGCCACCGCCAACTTGAACTGAACTGAATTATCCTGTTTGGTCTGGCCTGGCTTGCTGGCTGGTTGGCTCTACTGAGCGACCGCTTTCATCTTTGCCGCATACTACAACTGGGCGTTATTAATTAGCGTTATGAATTATTGATTCTGCGGCTTGTTTGCCAGCTTCAAAAACATATATTGTACAATATCTGAATATATATATATATATATGTGTACGGATATGTAGATACGGATATAAAATACTTTTGGTATACTTAGACGGCAACATTTTGCATACAAACAGATACAAAATACATTGAATCGCAAAAATAAACATGTGCGTATCTATTCCAAAAATGTGCTTCCTTTTAAATGTAGCTATGGGTTTTATTAAGCGCTGGTCACACAACAACACACACTCTGATATTTACTAGTCAGATAGCTAGAATAGTCGTGCCACCCCACCTCATGGGACCAGGAAAAAATGTATCGCGTTGAAAATAGCGCGATACATTTGGAAATAGCGCCGTTTGTATTTCGTGTTAGATTTCCGAGTCATTTGCGTTAACAGTGTTGTGCAGTGTTGCAAAAAGTGGTAAACAGTGTTTTTAAACACACACACACACACACACAAAGCAAAAATCAGCTGTTTTACTTTTTTTCTGGCAAAATGGGTGAGTAGATTGCCCAAATATCGGCGGTTGATGTGCATGATGAGCATAAATTGCACTCGGCTCGAGGAAAGTTTTCGGCCGAATTGAAGCGAGTTAAGGGCCAAAACAATCGCAATGACATGAAAACGGATGAGAAGTTGGAGTTTTACCGGTTTCACAAGTTGCCCTTTATTTTTTTTTTTTTTTTTGAAAGACCTTCTAAGTCGACTTACAGGGTAAGTTATAAAAGTAAACTGTTACAATTATTACGTCATACGTAAATTTTAGCTCGATGAGGAAAATGCAAATGAAGACGCGGAGGACTGCACGGGTCCATGTAGCTACGAAGCTTAACTTTGTAGAATGTGGTTGCTGAAAAGCCAGAGTATATGAATCAATTAAATGCGTTCGGTGAGCTCGTAAAGGCTGGAGTTGCCACAGTACAGGAGTTGGACCATCAGCAAGCTGATCTTTGCCATGAAATGCTTAATTTAAACTAACAAATTTAAGCGTAACATTCGCAAATAAAAGGACATAGTATTGTACGGCTTGTGAGCTTGAACGCTTCATCAGCAACAATCACATAAGGGACCTTCTACTCCTAGCCAGGTGCTACTTGCTGCCAAGAGATTATTTACATAAGTATTTATATTTTTCGACAGTTAAATGTATTATTGACAGCTTATTTTAAGGACCTCCTTCTGCAAAGCCTTGTAAATAGAATCGACGGCTTCTGGCACGATTCTGATGACTGACGGGCTTAGAAATTTGAAAATCAAAGTGTTATAAGAAGCCTGGATATGCAATTTAGAGTTAAATATAATTTTTCATGTCTGCATGTTACCTCCTCCGATCACATTAACCGATATAATGTAGCTGCTTCACTACATTCCGTCAGCCATGCAACATTTTATCGGATACAATGGGCCAACAAGAGATTTTAGGTGCTTCCACAAAAAAAACTAGGAGGGGACGTAGCAACACATCCTCTTGCCGCGTGTACGCTACTTACTTACTTACATACTTAGGTGGCTCTACAACCGTCAATCGGTCAAGGCCGCACGTAGGAAAGCGCACCATTCGGTGTAGTTGAGGTGACCAGCCCAGTGCAGCCGCTGGAATTTAATGCGCTGGACTCTGTCAACCTCATCATACAGCGCATACAGCTCATGGTTCATACGGGTCCTAAACTCGACGCCAACTCTAAGGGGACCAAAAATCCTACGAAGCGGACGCTATTACTTATAACAATATTTTATAATAACATCTAAACTCGAAATGACTTCCAATCAATTTTCTTTTTATTTGAAAAAGTCATATAAAGAAGATACCAAATGAAAAATATGAAAAATATAAAATAATAAATTTAAAATTATAAAAACGAAATGCGAAAATTTAATGTTTGATTTGACAGCAGCCAATTATCTTTAGAAGGTTTACGAGGAAATTTTTGGCTGAATGTTCAGGCCGAACTATTTGAAACAGATGGATAAGATTTGGTACATATGTGAAGTGCGCTCGGAACAATAAAATCAATTGGAAAAATGGGCCTTTATATTACAGCAGAATGTTACTTGAGGTCAATGATGAAGCGAACTTTTCTGTAGCCCGATATAATGTAGCCGCTGCACTTCATTCCGTCAACCACTTCTACAATAAAGCCAAATCTATACAATTTCTTATCGGATACAATGCATCGCAAGTAACAATTTTAGGCAAATCAGTTTTTATTTATAACATATTCTTTTCTTTATTGTTACTACTTGAATGCATGTGATTAAATGTTCATAGTTTTTATTCGCTTTTATGAAATTATTAACATTAATATTAATATTGAATTTGTTTTTTTTTTGTGTGCAGGGCACTACTACTCTTGCTCTTCCATCGCTGAGACAATATCGTATTTAATGTAATAGAATACATTATCAAATTTATTAAGAACCAAAGTTCTTAAGAAGGTCCCTTCGAATGGATTCATTATTGACTTGAGAACAATCAAAATATCAGAATTCTGCAACCGTCGAGCACTTATCACCTCAAATGAAACGAGTTCGGTCGGAGGCAATACATGAGTATAAAAGCTTTGAATTAGTTGCTCTCCGATTATATTGAGTCCCAACCAGTTCACTTCTGCATTGTCACAGTACATTGTCCACATTTGCTGCAGCGCACAAAGAAAATTCAAACAAATCGAAAATAAATATTTATATGAAAAACTAATTGATCCTTTCGTTTGTACTACTTACACTGCGAATGATGTCCATGGTCTCAAACAAAAGCCACACAAAGTTTTCGGCAATTTCTTGAATCGACTCGTTTTGCAGGTCCATTTTTGAAAATGCTTTGAAAAGTTGTGACAAATTATGAGAAAAACTTTTTTTGCATGAGAAGCCACGCCTGCTACAAATCAAAAGGAAAAGCTGACTTAGGTAGAACTAGCGATGGACAATACTTTGAATAATTCGTTGCACGATAAAGCCTTCAGTTTTTGACGGAGAACGCTACGAATTCAAACACCCAATGTGTACGAGTATACAAAAGGCTGTCTTTGAAAGTTTTTGCTCAGATAGATAGACAGTATATCTGTTTAATTGGGGCTAAATCCAGCATAAAAGTTCTCAAGCTGAAACAAAAATTACGTTTTTCTACCAACATAAAAGGGCTACAATGGGCCAACATGAGATTTTAGGCAAATCAGATTTTATTTATACTGAGAAGACACATTTTTATATGTTGTTAATTGAAGAGATTAAATTACATTGAATGTAGTCTAAATTGCATAGGAAAAGTGTAAATTTAAATTAATTTAACAAATGAAAAAAACAAAAAAATGAAATGAAAATGAAATTTTTTAAAATGCAGGAATTTTCTTATGCCGAATTAGTCAGCTTCTGGCTCCGTTTCTTGAAGAGACATAATATCCTGACCGATGTAAAATATTCCATCAATTTGTTCCAATAAGAGACTTCGCAAAAATGGTTGATTGGTTGGTTCGATGTTACCAGAAAAGGCCGTAAGGATAAAAGAATCCTCTGTTAACAGTGTGCGTATCACATTAATTGCAACGTGTTTGGTCGGTTTGATTTTAGTGTAAAACTCTTTAATCTCATCTTGACCGAACAACGTATGATGCAGCCACTTCATTTTGGCGTCCTCCGAGTAGATTGAGTGAATGTCCTGCAGCGCATAAAGAAAATACAAAAAAAAAAGTGAAAAATAATTAATTTACGCTAAAAATTTATTGATTTTTATGCATGCACTTACTTCGCGGTTATCGTCCGTCATTTTGATCAGTCCATAGGTGAAGATGTTTGCAATTTCTTCGAACCAATTACCTTCAACGACTTCCATTTTTCACAAATTTTCGAACTGTGACAAATTATTGAAAATTTCTCTGCAGGAAAACCGAAGCCTACTGCGAGTGCTAAATCGAAAACTTTTGAAAACTAACAAATGTGTCAGATGTGTAAAAAAGCTGATAGATTTTATGCAAATCTATATTTGATGCACAGAAGGGTTTAGAGTTGTCGTATACAACAAAACTACAACAAAATAACCGAACGATGTTTTTGTAGTTTTACTTTAAAAACATTGTGAAATCGTATATTGGTGGGAATGCAACTGAATTACTTATTCCACACATAGAACTATTTTTACAAATACATCCTTACAAAATATTCCACATGGGCGCAGATCGGACCAATTTAAGGGTTAGCTCCATTTAAACCTGCCCCGTGTTTGATTTGTTGTATGAACATATTTTGTTTTTATTATACCGTTCACACATAGTGTGAAACGGTGTTATCAGTTTGTCGGAGACATCGTAGATCCCATATAGAATATATATTGTTGATTAGATCGGCGAGACGATTGTCCATCGTTCTTATTACAGTAAATAATAACCTTAAATGGAATATAATACGCCTCACATAGAGAAAAAGGCTGTGATTTCCCCTTTTTAGGGGTATCCTTTGGCCACTTTCAGGATTTTTCATGAAAACCTGTGTTCATTTCAGGCAAAATCAATTTGACATTTGACATGGTGACTTCGTATAGACGAACGCTTCGCATAATTGACAAGAGGCCCAAGAGGTGCCTCACCCACTTTTAGGGGTAGGCCCTAACAAACTAACATCCAACTTTTAGGTTGTTAGATTTTACAAACAAAAATTTGTGTTCATCTGCAAAGTTCACAGTTCGAAACTTCGTGTGAGTGTATTAAAAAATATTTTATATGTAGGGTGTTTTTTTTCAGAGATTTGAATTGAATCAAAATACTGATTTTACATAATTTCGAACAGAAAATTGGCTTTAATAGAAAGATTATTTTATGCCATTAGTGTTTAAATATTCTATGATTCCTGGAAATTCCATTTTCGAACACTTTTTATTTAGAGTACAGGTACGTGGTGCGAAAACAAAGATGCATAGTTGACCGAATTAGTAGGTCGTATTATAAAATGGACGTAGAGCAGGGTAACATTACCGAACTGAAACTAGTTGCCAGCGTTGTTTTGACTTTAGTCTATTCATAACAAAAATAGCAAACTACTCTTAGCGCAAATGACAATAGCGATCTGATCTAAAAAACGACACCCAGTCCAAAACAATTTTTCTTTTTTATGTTCAAAAAACAAAAAGCATTTTAAAGTATTTTCAAGCCCCTATATTTGGGACTGTAGTGTTCCGAACTTATATGTTGTAACAATAACCGAATGTACGTTTCAAGACTTTATTCAAATATAACACTACTCGATCGGACTTTACAGTAAAAACTTCATCATATAGTGCTCGTGCTGCAGCCACACTGATGTGGGCTTTCGTCACTTGCGTGGACTGCTGTTCACAATAATAGTACAGAGGTCGGCGCTCGAAGTGTTGCCAACATAACGCTGCTGTAACCATCAAACGGCTAATGACAGCGCGCTCTTGTTTTGTCAAGCGTCTGTCTGTTACGTTGTTCACAAGCCTACGGCAGCATATTGAAGTAGAATTCAAACGAAACAGTGTTACTACCCTGTAGTTAGCTGGAAAATCGCAATTAGCCATTGTTAATGAGCTACGACATTTACGTGTGAATAAAATGTTTGTGTATCGAACAGTTACAATTAATTGGCGAATAAACTGAATGTGGCTGCTAGTGGCATGGGGCACATATTAAAAAAGGCAGTTCGCCCAGCAAAAGCAAAGGTGTTAAAGCACTTGCACGTTGTTAGTGGCGAGCTTGAAAATGCGGTCTTTTTAAATATTGTAGAAGATACAATTTTAAGATGTCGATTTATTTCCAATTCGTATTTATTTTCTTACATTTACTGTTTATATAATTTTGTATATGAATATATGGATTAAGCCGCAGTATACTCGCACACATATATATTATAGTAAGTAATTCATGTGCTGCTATGGAGATACATACCTACGTACAAGTATATACAAATGTATCTGTATTTCAGATTTGCTGATGTCTTCATTGCTGCCACAGATATAAACACAAGCTCGTAAATCGCTTCCACAAATGTTTGCCAGTTGTCAATTGTCGTCAGACTACGAGTTGTTGTCGGCGTAAAACGCCAAGTTTGCAAAAAATATGTTCCAATTAGTGTAGTATAAATGCGTTTCCATCATTGTCATAGTCATCATTCTCATCATTTTCATTTCTGGATTAGCGTTCATCATACGAGTAGAGCCGAAGTCTGACATGGCGCCGCATCAACTGTTTTTAGAGTTATTTCTGCTGTCCTGTCTTAAGTACCCATAACAAAATGATGCATGAAGTTACAAACGCAATGTGATAACTTACCAAACACTTCAAGTCAAGTAAACAATGTATCTCCACGTACATTCATATTTATCTATCTGCGCAGCTCTACAATGTTTTCACAATAGAATTCATAATTATATTTCTGTTCGCTTGAAAATGCAGCACAAGTGTAAAGAGGCTACGCCGTTCCAGGTACCAAAAATAACAAATTTCATATAATCAAGTGTTGAATTTAGCTACTGTGTGTTGACTTAAATTAAATAATTAAAAGTAAACTGCTTCAAGAGTGGTTTGCAATATTTCGTAGGCGGAAACGCTCGAATTTAGTTTGCAGAATTGTTTATTTATTTTTCTAAAATTATTGAGCACCAGAAAATTGTTTATCAGCAAAAAAAAAAAAAAGAAACAATCTTTTGCACGAGTTGACAACAAGAAAGACTATTTAAAATTTTACACTTGGTACCTACATACCTAAATACATATATACATATATACATATATGAAAAATATACTCTCTATCATGGAAATAATATTATCGGCAGCTGTATGATTCCACACAACAAAGAAGTTCAGCGTTATTTGGAGAATTAAGCGCACATAAATGGGTATCAATTATAGATGAGTGAGTAGCAATGATTTTTGTGACTGCTACTTTGAAATCACCGTGATTTTCAACTGCTACTGCGATCACTGTTAAAATTAAAAGCAGAAAGAAAACATCATTTTATCTATTTGTTTCTTTTTGTAATTAAACCCAAACTTTTATTCATAGTCTTCATAATTCTGAATATCTGAAATATCCTGTTCCCGCCTCAATTCCCAAGATCTTTGTAAGGAGCCAATATCCTGTTGCGGTAGCCCAATGATTCCGACTATCTCCCACACCATCGAATTGTTTGTTTTACCATTTTAAGCAAATCCTCTTCAGAAATTGGCAATACAAAGCAGAATTTTAACAACACCATGTGTTATCTAGTGACATATTTTAGAGAGGATTGACTTAAAATGATACAAGAAACCATTCGATACTGTGGTAGATTGTCGGAATCATTGGGCTACCGCAACAGGATATTGGCTCCTTACAAAGATCTTGGGAATTGAGGCGGGAACAGGGTATTTTAGGTAGGTACTCACCTGATTTGCATGTATTACAAGTGGCGTATTGTCACTACAATTCTTTGGAACTAATTCCATACTACAGGAAACCGTAATCAGTTTCTAGAATATCTTCTTTTGGGTGCCACATTCTGAAGAGGATTGACTTCAAAAACTATTCGAGCATGTGGGAGATAGTCGGAATCCTTGGGCTCCCGTAACAGAAGAAGTATTCCTTAACAAAATCTTGGGAATTGTGGCGGGAAGACGGTATTTTAGGAAGTCATGGGTTTTGGATATATTTTAGTGCCAACTATTGCTGATTTCATTTATGATTCCAAAATATTACTGGATCATCTGTTTTTCACATAGTTCTTCCCAGGATTGATCAAGTGCCATACATGTATTTACTACAACCTGCAAGGACTAAGGCAATACTACGTGAAAACGCAATGGTAAGCTGATAGAGGTGTTATATGAAGTCATTTTCTAGAGAGGATTCGATATAAAAAACCAAAGAAATTATTAGAAAGAAACATTTCATTTTCCACTCCACAGTGAAAGAAACCAGATGCTTGCAGAGATAAAAACCAACGAAGCATTAAAGACTGAATTCAAAATAAGTGCTTAAATAGCTTTATTAAATATGAAGTACTCGCCTGTGAAAACTATATATCAGTAGCAACTGATATCAGTGATTTTCCAGTCGCCGTGATTGAATCACAGGTAGTTAAATATCTCTCAACTCAATACCTCTTTACTAACTAACTGATTATTGTAGCGTTTGCCAAGCAGAAGTCGCTGCTATCCAGAAGACAATGTTTTACGTCTAGCAGTACAGGGCAACAGGTCCACGTATACGCAGACAGTCAAGCAGATATAAAAAAGCTGGACTCCTAACGAAATCGTTCAAGAACCATTACTGACTGCCGCAAATCTCTTCATGAGATGGTTGAGCAGAACAGTATACAGCTCGTTTTGGTGCCAGCAATGTCGAGGCTAACTGTATAACAGATGAACTAGCAAGAGTAGGATAATGAGTCGACAGGATAAGTAGTCGATTGGCACATACCGCTGTCAACTTGTAAGCTGCAAATCAAAACCGAAACTATTAGGACCATAAAAAAATAGGTGGTCTAGACCTACCACGTGTAGCACTTCAAAGCATGCGTGGCCTAAGTACACTATCTTACTGGTGGCCAACTTCTGTAGAAACTGTAATAACTGCGAGGAACCTGTGTCACTGCCCCCGGGACCATCCAAGAGATGATTAACGCTCCCACAGGCGCTACTTCATAATTGACATATCTGAAAGTTTTAAGCTAGAGATAAACAATTTAGTGAAGTATGTAAAATCTTCAAAGTGGTTGTAAAAAGATAGGACCGTGTGTGGCCTAATGGCTGTGTGGGCGTTTGTCACACACATGAGCATTCTAACCTAACCTAACTTATAGGTTATAACGTATTAGAGAATGCATCATAGAATGCAGTTTTGCCACGGCGTGCAACCACGCATATCTCTGAATTAATTATTCAGGCATTGTATATAATTTTACCATGCTTTGGTGAATTTATTTACAATACAAGACTGTCTTAGCGTGCTCACTTGTTTGACACAGTTTTTTTTTAGCTATTTGATTTTGTGAACTCTTTTGCAAATGTTCAAACAGCTGTGTTGGTCGAAATCATGTGACGACATACATCATGCTATCTCTCTTTCTTTCTCTATGTAGCTTATACACATACATACATATACACAGACAACCGGAAAGCGACAAGATGAAATGGGAGAGCAGTTGTGAAACATTTTCTTACAGAAGATTCAATCTGCGGCCAAACTTTTGTTTTAGTTAGAGATCCGAGTACTAACAAAATCCTTAATATACAAACTAAAGATAACTAATTCGTTATGTTTTTCGTTATAAGATGCTTACAAAAGGTAAACGATGCATTTACATATGTATTATATTCGCATTTTATTTTTGAATCGTGAAAATAATGAAAATATATGAAAGCAACTTGTTTATATGGTTCAGTAACAAAAATATCTTCTTAAATGCATTACAAATTCATTGTCAGTGCGCGAAGTGTCGGCCCTCTCTTACTCGTAGTATGAGTATCTACAAGATACATATGCGAGTATGTATTGAATGCGGCTCGCCTACTTCAAAAGAAATCGAAAATCCAGTTTTGAAATTCACAAACACGTACATGAAACGTCTGAGATGCGCTTTGATGGATTATATGGATTTTGATCATAAAGCAGCAAAAATTAATTTTATTCAATGCAGCCGCGCACAGTCCGACGACATTCAAGTTCAAGTTGAAGTTGAAGTTGAAGCTGAAGCTGAAGTTGAAGTTGAAGACAACGCCGCATGCCGCATGAATTGAGTAGGAGTAGTAGCGAAAAAATACTATCGTATACTAAAAAAATAAAGTTAAAACTTTAAACGAAACTTTAATGCGCTTTATAGTACGAGCACAATCTATTGTAGATATACATAATACGTAAAAGTATCTGTTAATATGAAATTGTCGGTACAAGATACTTCACAGAGTTGTAAACTATTGCTAAGTGGAAACAAACAAATTTATACTAGTAATGTGCAACGTTTGAGTCTTTCATTTGTATAAAAAAAGATATTGTATCTAACAAAAACCAACGTGCATAAGATACATTTTTAAATTTATAAAATGCATGTAATGTAATGCAGACAGACAGACAGACCGATGGAGAGTTAGACTTGGCTAGTAATGTACTATTACAAACTATTCAACAAATCGATTATAGCCTATGTGTGAAGTGTACTTAAAAATGAAAAGCTGTAGATACTTATCGTGTGATTGTATATTGTACTTACTCAAGCCTATTGAATGAAGTAGTAAAGCAGGCGCACGACTTGGATTTGAATTTGTATACGAGAGTATGTGAACATCGATGCGTCGACATCATCAATCTGCGGTGTGCGGTTGTTGTCACAGACAACACTTGCCTCAAGTGTAGCAATTGTTGCAGGCAGCGAAGGCGGAATCACGCCCCATTTTGCTATATATATATATATATATATATATATACATGTTATATATATATACTATATATATATATATATATATATATATATATATATATATATGCATATGCAAATAAATATTGCAGCGGCGCATGCGCCAAGGGGCGCACAAAAGACAGACAGACAGACAGACAGACAGAGTAAAAATAAAAATTAGCCAAGATGAAATCACAGTGCAGCATAGCCAGAGTGTAGTTGATCGATCGATTGTTGGTTCATATTCTGACCTGACCAGTTGCACCAGGTTAAAGTTGTTTGTGGAAAGAACTTTATGCCGTCTTATGTTGCTATAAATCACAAAGTGTAATTACCCTTTGGCGCATACACGTACACTCTGTGCAGAACAGAGAAAGATATAGATTGTTGTAATTTGAGTAGAAAGAAGATTTTAAGCTTATGCCCAATACTGAGATCGATTAAAATCGATTTTGCTACCAAAATTGTAAATTATTTCTGCATAATTATGTCAAACAAAGAAAACACGGCGTTCCCAAATCAACTTGAAATATTAAAATCAGTTGTTTGTTAGGTGAAAAGTCCATGTTACATGTTGATTTTTCTTTGGCCTTTTTTCTGACGGAAATGCAAAAGGTCACACTTTGTCTTTGTAAATATTGTATGCTAAAACATAAAAGGACGCACACACAATATGCTTATTAATGTGTCATAATGTATGAAAAAATAATAATATTTACATTATAAATATATCCATATTTTTTATATATCAAAATTTGTATGATTTATAACTCGCAAACAGTTTATGCACTATACGTTATAAGTAGCAATCGTTATAGTTCTTGATTTTGGTTTTTCAAACTGTTCTTATCACGGTCCCAAGGATTTGTGGTTATAGAAAACTCTTTTCTTCTGGCTCCGTGTCAAATGATTTAAGCCTTGTAACAATTTATTTTGGAGCAAAAAGGTGGATCAACACGCTATTAAAAATTGTGTAAAAATCTAAAATGCTTCAATTACCTTCGATTTAGGCAATGTTTGAGTTCAAAGAATCAGAATTTTCGTTGAAATGTTCTATTCACTCGATTTTCTGTGCTAGAGTGGCTTTTAGTATTTGTTTTAAAAACTTTCTACGTGCATCTAAAATCACTAAAAGGGATCTAACAAAACTCCGCTGAGTTGCTAAGAAAAAAAACGTACAAAACTGTGTTTAGTTTTTTTATATTTATTCACAATTATAGTGTTTCCCTGCATAAACACCATCGCAAGGCAGCAGATCTGGCGAATATGGTGCTGGACGAATTTCTTCAGGAGTTTCAGTGGCCGCATTATTGTGATGTAAAATAGTTCCGCTTTTTTGCGATTTTCCAATCAATTTTCGAATACTTTTCGTATGCACTCTTCGAGTATACCACTTTGCTGTTACTGTCCGACCAATATTCGGGGGATTAGCAGCTAAATTTTTTTCTCTCATGAAATAAATCGACAGCGTTACTTTTATTTTAGCTGATTTTACTTGACTTGCTTTAATTTGTGGATGTGCTTCTTTTTAGTTCTAACTTCTAACTTAGTTCGTACTGATAAAACCAAGCTTCAGCACGTTTTACGATTTTATCAAAGTTGCTAGATCTTTCATCTTGAAGTTTTACTTAGGAAATATTGTGCAAAACGAACACGAACCACTTTTTCTACCTCATTCAAAATTCGTGGAACGAATCGTGCAGATTTGCTGACCTTTTCTAGCCTCGTCCTGTACCGAAGAACTACAGTCTAGAAACTACTACTTAATAAACTTAATAATATGGTATTCTAAATTTTATTCTAAAATTCGTTAAAATCATAAAAAAAAAAATTAAAATAATTAAGAAAAAAGTGAGTTATTTTAAAAAATTTTAATTAGTTTTTGGTTAATTTTGGTCATTTTAAATCAAAAAATCATTAATCCCGAAAATAATTGAACGTCATTTGCATGATCGTCTCTTGCGTGTTCTCTTTAGCTCTTCAGCACATGAAAAGCTTTTCATCGCACAGTGGTCTGAAAGCCACGAAAAACTGCCAAAATTCAAAATGTAATCAGATTATGCGAAATGTGTTCATAATAAGGTTTTGACGGTAGCTGAATTTGTCAAATTTGTGGTCATAATTTTCAAATTCAAGATGGCCGTTTGAATATGGCGAACTTAAATTTAAAAAGCTTGTTAATATGAGTTAACAAATCATTTATTTGGGGGTTTTTAGGTAATTTTATCTAAATTTATGGCCAGAATTTCCAAATTAAAAATGGTGGATTTAATATAGGGATAAACACTTTTCGAAACTTTATCAGTGCTTAAAAATTATTATAAATTTCTTTTTATTAAAGCAATTTTTAATGTTCAATGTAATATAGCATAATATATATGTTTTAAATTTTATATCTATATTAAGATATACCAGTATTTGTATTTGACAAAATGTTGATATTATATTATACTGATTCTTCAGACAGTTCTACTTTTTCTAGCTGTTAATAAAATTCCGAAAGTTCGAATGAATCATTTTCTTTTTCTGCTTCTTCGGTTTCTTCTGTTCCCTATTTTTCAATTTCTTTTATAGAAATCATATTTCTAACTTCTTCTGGAAGTAACAATTTATTTTTATTTTTAATTTTTGAGGTTAAGTTAGAATCAATATCTATGGGATCTGATGTATCCATAACTCGGTAAAATCAAATCCTTCATAGTTAAAAGACGACTACATTTTCTAGTACGATCATCTCTGTAATGCTTTTAACGTTTATTTGCGATTAGAGTTAAAATTTCAATTTTTTTTTTTTTTTGTGGTGCACGCAGACTTTTTCGAGCAAGTGTATGTATGTATGTATAGTTTAATAATAAACATAAATAAGTGTCAAATTCAATCAATAAAAAGGAAAAAACAACAAAAAAAATCTCTAACATATCTGCTAAAAAATGTATCAACAATAATACTTACCTTATACAATATAAATAATGATAAGTAGCAGAATTTTTGAAAATAGAAATATTCATGAGTAGAATGAAGTATAAAAAAATTGTTATTTGAACGGGGAACAGCGGCGAACGATGAATCGGAAAAATGTCTTTATTCATTCACTAAGGAAAGGCTTACGAATAAACTTGTTTTTCATTTAAAAATGTTTAATTTAATGGACAATTTAGTACTTAAAATAACTTTTACAACTTATTAAAGATATTTAATAACTGAAAACAATAAAAATCATACATTTTTAAATATATAATCCAGCTTTCTTTAAATCATCGTCCATGTTTCATGTTTGTTTTAAACTATTTTCAACTTTCAAATTGTCGTAAACCCGTTTTCTTTTCATAAGGACACTTAAAAATTTCATTTAACAGTACTACAAAATCACTTATTTAGAAAATATTCGCCTTACATTTAAATTGTATCTTTAACCTTAAATTTTGGAAATTTTATAAGACTTTCAGACTACTGTGCAACGTTGGAACAGCAAATAATCAAATCAGAGAGAGAAAGAGAGAGATAGAGAGAGAGAGTGTATTCTAACAAGAGAGCATTTACAGTTAGAATGTATTCTTAAGCGTTTTTTTTCTATGCTCGCTATCTGAATTAATTGTTGGAGTGGAATTTTGCCTTGTGATGGATATCTCCTACACCGTTAATGAAAGGGCATATTCGTCCTTTAGTACATTTTGCGCCTACATGTATGTAAATTGTGTTCAAGAGATAAATTGATGAATTGCTGAATTAATAATGATTGAAAGTCATATTCGAATTGACGACATCAAATTTTAACTTAATTAATTACAAACGTATGCAAAAAAAAAAATTGTACACTCAGATTTGTACAATCGAACTATCACTCAGAGTGTTCCGATTTGAGCCTAATTTGGGAATATGTTTGAATTTAAACGATGTATAGCAATATTGTGAGTGTGGTGACTAAAATATTTGCTGACGTATCTGAAACTCCAAGTTTGGATATGCTATCTTTCATAATCTCCGAGATTTTGTGGTTGCCACATACCTCGGACGGACGGACATAGCTATATTAACTTGACTTTTGATGCTGATGATAAGAATATATTTACTTACTATACTTCTGGCCCGCCAGAGCATGTACTTGAGAAGAGTCTGCAGAAGATGCCTAACTGAAGAGGTATTGCAGAAACATCGAATTGTGGAACAAGCAGAATGGCAGGCTGCTTTAAATATCTACAGATTTTCAAAGAAACTTTTAACTTGTGTATAATTTTGAGTTACAAAACATTGCGGAGCATAATTGGTAGCACTATTTTATATATACATATATATATATATATTTTTTTTTTTATAGCAGTAGAAAACACCGATAATATAATCATACGCGGGTGGCCTATAATCTCCACAGCTGTTCGTCTGTCTATATTTCAGTTGTGTGTGGTGCATATAAACTTATGCGTTTTTTTATCGATTAAATATTTAAAAAGCAGTTTGAAAGTGTTTATAAAATGTTGTGTTTATTTGTATAGATTATATAGACTTCCAACATATGCACTTAAGCTTATTATGCAATATTAGCAAGTTTGCCTGGAAAGTTTGTAAGAACCACTAATTTTCATATCCAATCTTCAATGCTGGCGCCTTAAATTGACAAAATGGCTGTGTATGAAATTTATATATTTGAGAACAATTTCTGTTTTTTGTTTTTGTTTTTGTTTTTTTTTTTCGTTGTTTTTTTTTTCGCAATTACTTACCATTGAGATAAAAATTCCAATCAACGCAGCGAAAGATACATAACTACTGGCCACATATATCAGATAGAACCAAGCGGCAATATTGTAGTTGAATAGCAAATACATCATTAAAATTTTGATTTTCAACCAGGGCAATATTAGACACCAGATATTCTATAATTCGTTCATAATTATTAGTTAATACTTAGGTTAATTTTGATTCGTACGCCGTAATACGCACCTTACAACTGGGACTAATGAGTGCCACGTTGACTACAAATTCCATTAGAAAAGTCACCATCATAAGAGCATAAGCCAAACTGCCAAAGTTATGCGCACAAATAAGAACTATAATCCCCAACAAGGCTAAAAACCCATTGCAGATGCCAATCCATGCGATGCCACTTAGAAGACGTACGAACCGAAACAAATTTGGCATTTTATTTGTTTTAAATTGTTTGACTACACTTTTTAAAAAAAAAAAAAAAACGAAAGAAGCTTAAATGCGAGCAGCAGCTGAACTGCATTCAAATGTGTCTGAACGGAAACTGAATTTGATGTTCGAATGTGATGATGATGTGAAGTTCGATAGATAATGTATTTAGTTTGCTTAACTCAGTTACCCCAACGAAGTTTTTTTTTGTATTTCTGTATTTTTTGCCATTATAAATATAAAAATAAATAATAAATAAAATAAAAACAAAACAAAACAAATGTATACAAAATAGTTCGTAGATCGGAGTTGCGTACAAGATGGATATGTGTGAAACTTTTGCAGAATTTTATGCTGAATGTGCAGCATTTAATGGGAGACTGTCACGAATATTTGTTTATTGCTTGCTATTGTTTGTTGCTTTTTTATACCCTGTAGCCAAAGTATGCAAGGGTATATTAGGTTTGTGGAATTATATGTAACTGGCAGATGCAGAGGCGTGGTATACTGACTGACTGTGTTAAAGAAAGGTGTGTGCACGTTTTGTTCGACATCAGTAAAATGATGTGTAGAGCATTGCAATGACATCATTCCCACAGCTGAAAACGATGCCGATTTTCTTGATTCGATCATAGCTGGTGATGAAACATGGTGTCTTAAATATGATCCTGAAACTAATCGACAATCTGCAGAAAGGAAATCAATAATTCAGACAATGTTGATAACTTTCTATGATTCCAAGGTCAAACTGTCAATGGAGAATATTATTTACAAGTTTTACAACGTTTGTGGTCGAGAATTCTACGTTTTAGGCCCGAATATTCCAAAGGAAAAAGCAGCTGCTTTTATTCCATGCAAATGCATGCAGCTCCTCACAAGACCAAAAAAGTCAATGAATTTTTGATGAAAAAACCAATTTGTCTCATCGAAAAACCTCCGTATTCGCCTGATATATTACAGTGCGATTATTTTCTCTTCCCACAAATGAAAACTGTAAGGAAAGGAGACTTTTTTTTTACGATGACATTGCAGAGAAACAAGCAGTCGTGACACATCCGTGCTAAAGAACATCCCAAAAAGCATGTTGAAAAAGTCTATGGATAAATTGGTTGAGCATTCCAAACGTTATATTGCGTTAAATTGATCGTATTTTGAATAAATATTAGCTTTGAGACCTACTTGTAATACCTTGTAAACGCTTGTTGTATTTTATAACTAAAAAGTTCGGTTATTTTTAGATCAAACCGTGTATGTATGTAACAGGCAGAGGCAGAAGACGGAAGATGAGTCGATATAGACAGGTCCGTCCGATGTTAGAGATATTTAAAGTTTGTACATAAGAAACTCTTCATTTCCGATTCAGATAAAGTCTATTAAATAAACATGTTAACGTTATGTGTTAAAGTAGCCCCATACAAACCTCTTACCCAATTTTAAGTTTTTGTATGAAAATATTTCAGTTTGTCTGAAAGTTTTTAACTCATTAAAGGAGACATCGTAGACCCCATAAAGTATATATATTCTTGATCAGTTCGCAGATATGAGTCGATCTGTCCGTCTGTCTGTCTGTCTGTCTGGATGTTGTTGCGCATTTTTTGGGGACCAGTTTTTATGCTATCCAGTTGAAATTTTGCACATGCACTTCTTTTTATTCCAGTTTAATACAGGAACAAGATTGACTCGCCACGCCCACTATTTGGGGTAGCCCCCATACAAACACACCGCCCACTTTCAACTTTTTGTATGAAAAACTTTTTTATTCTAGTCAATATCAACTTAATAATTGATATGGTAACTTCTAGTCAACATATGCTTAACATATACATTAATGGGTGGGTGGGACCCGCCCACTATTTGGGGTAGCCCCCATACAAACTTAATGCACACTTTTGACTTTTTGTATGAAAACTTCTTTATTAAAGCCAATATTAGGTTGAAATGATATGTATTGCATTTTTATGGTCAGCCGCTTAACATACATAGACTAACGGGCATGACCCGGTAGCCCCCATACAAACTTTTGTGTTTTTGTAGGTAAAATCAATATTAGGTCGAAATGCGACCTTTATATAGACAGTCTTTTTATAGACAGCCACTTAACATACATAGACTAATGGTCGTGGCCCGCCCTCTATTTTGTGCTAACCCCATACAAACCCACCGTAGAATTTTGTGTTTTTTATGAAAAAATATCTTCATTTAAATCAATATTAGCTTGAAATTCGATTTGGTGGATTTTAGTGGACAACCGCTTCATATACATATACAAATAGGCGTGTCCCGCCCACTTTTTGTGGTAGCCCCTATTAAACCCCCTCTTTTATGTTTTGCAATACTATTTAAAATTTTGTGTGAATGGTTTTAGAGCTTCGGTTCAACCGAAGTTAACGTTTTTGCTTGTTTCTCTGTTTTTTTTTTTCGGTTTATATATAATGAAATATGGTTTAATAACGTTAAATAAATTAGTAACCATTATTTGTTGTGATTTGTTCGTTAGCCAAGGCTTAAATTCTTGAACTTTTTTAATAGGAAATAAAGTGTTACTTCAGCTCACAAAATAAAATTTCTTAGCTTCTAGACTATTTTCAATGACACAATGGCACAATAATAATGATAATATTAATAGCCTAATCTGTGCAGACTAGTGTAGTTCGAAGTAGTTGTAGAAGTCTTTGTAGGAGTAACTCTGTGATGCAGCCGAAGAAGTTGAAGAACTGCTTTGATTTCGTAAAGTGAACCAGATTTTCTGCAGCAAAGTTGTCGTTACAAGTTAAAGAAGTATCTAAAAAAACTGCGGATGTATTTATTTGACAGTTTGCCGCTGCATTTATCGCGCAAAAACACAATCAATAAGTCTCAACGTAATGGCGTGGATGAGACTCGTAACAAGTGCGCAATGAGGCTTTCAAACAAGGCATGGGGGAACTTTTTGCATACAAAAACACCAGATAGACCGTTGAGATACTTTAAATAGTAAACAAAGAAAAGAAAAACCAACTCGAGTTTAATGCTATAGTTACAGAATTGATGCAATGATGTGAAACTTCGTTTGCGATTGATCTATTGATCACAATGGCAAGCATTCACAAATACATATTCTACGAAATGTGCCAAGCAATCTATTCAGGACGCATTTTAGCTACATGTGTACAAATGTCCTGAGCCGCTGCATGTCCTTCTTGGAAATGATACGATTCGTATAGCATCAAGCGGTCGCCGACGCCGCTTTTTGAATTTTTGTTTAAATTTTTGTATCTTTTCTTTTCTTTTCTTTTTAATTTTGTTTTATTTTGTTTCGGATTTTGTATGCGCCAAGCACTTTCAATCTAAATATTTATGCAACGCAGCCGCGTCAGAACAAGGCAACGAATCGAATTGATTCAAGTGGTTCAATATATGAAGCATGGCTATTATTGCCGCATTATTGAGCAAATAGTTTGAGCGTTTCAAAAAATGAAATATAAAAGAAAAAGAGTTTAGTGAAAGGATTGCGCAGCGCAGAACAAAAAGGACGCCTACAAAACACACACAAAATGTTGCAAGTACAAAACAAACATGCAACGCATAAGTTGCAACAATGCCATACAACAAAAAATATCCTTTGATTGCCTTTGAGTGGCTGTCATTTAGTACAAGCGGATAAAGCAGCGCATTGTATTCAACTTGTAGATACGCACGCGTAGATGCATTTGTACATTCGTATGCATGCAAAGACAGATACTCGTCACACAATGCACAACCGATCAGCAACGCTTGAATATTATGGTGAAAAGTGTTTGGTCATTGCATGCCTGTAGGATTGTCCTTACGCTTAAGCCTTTGAGTATGTATGTCGAATTTTTTTTTTCATCGATTCCATACACAGTATCTAAAATTATAAATGAAGTTAATGCAACTTGTCTAAAAGTAAACACAGCAATATATATGAGAGCGGACTAACAGCAATTCGCGGCCTAGAAAAGACGGTGTAGTTGAGGTGACCAGCCCAGTGCAGCCGCTGGAATTTAATGCGCTGGACTATGTCAACCTCATCATACAGCGCATACAGCTCATGGTTCATACGGGTCCTAAACTCGACGCCAACTCTAAGGGGACCAAAAATCCTACGAAGCGGACGCTATTACTTATAACAATATTTTATAATAACATCTAAACTCGAAATGACTTCCAATCAATTTTCTTTTTATTTGAAAAAGTCATATAAAGAAGATACCAAATGAAAAATATGAAAAATATAAAATAATAAATTTAAAATTATAAAAACGAAATGCGAAAATTTAATGCTTTACTTGACAGCAGCCAATTATCTTTAGAAGGTTTACGAGGAAATTTTTGGCTGAATGTGCAGGCCGAACTATTTGAAACAGATGGATAAGATTTGGTACATATGTGAAGTGCGCTCGGAACAATAAAATCAATTGGAAAAATGGGCCTTTATATTACAGCAGAATGTTACTTGAGGTCAATGATGAAGCGAACTTTTCTGTAGCCCGATATAATGTAGCCGCTGCACTTCATTCCGTCAACCAATTCTACAATAAAGCCAAATCTATACAATTTCTTATCGGATACAATGCATCGCAAGTAACAATTTTAGGCAAATCAGTTTTTATTTATAACTAAATGGTCGACATATTCTTTTCTTTATTGTTACTACTTGAATGCATGTGATTAAATGTTCATAGTTTTTATTCGCTTTTATGAAATTATTAACATTAATATTAATATTGAATTTGTTTTTTTTTTTTTTGTGCAGGGCACTACTACTCTTGCTCTTCCATCGCTGAGACAATATCGTATTTAATGTAATAGAATACATTATCAAATTTATTAAGAACCAAAGTTCTTAAGAAGGTCCCTTCGAATGGATTCATTATTGACTTGAGAACAATCAAAATATCAGAATTCTGCAACCGTCGAGCACTTATCACCTCAAATGAAACGAGTTCGGTCGGAGGCAATACATGAGTATAAAAGCTTTGAATTAGTTGCTCTCCGATTATATTGAGTCCCAACCAGTTCACTTCTGCATTGTCACAGTACATAGTCCACATTTGCTGCAGCGCACAAAGAAAATTCAAACAAATCGAAAATAAATATTTATATGAAAAACTAATTGATCCTTTCGTTTGTACTACTTACACTGCGAATGATGTCCATGGTCTCAAACAAAAGCCACACAAAGTTTTCGGCAATTTCTTGAATCGACTCCATTTTTGAGAATGCTTTGAAAAGTTGTGACAAATTATGAGAAAAACTTTTTTTGCATGAGAAGCCACGCCTGCTACAAATCAAAAGGAAAAGCTGACTTAGGTAGAACCGAACGCTCCTTGAATACGAAATACTTGCTATTGAGTCTATGAATGCTGTAGTGATTATATGAAGTCTCAACCACTAATAAAGTTTTATCGGGGAAACTACTCCAAAATGTGGATGAAACATCATCGTTAATATAGTCGTCTGTGTATAGTCTCAGTCCTTAAGAAGCAGGCGTATCAAATTTCAGTTTGGAATTGGCGATAGTAGAAAATTAGTGGCTAGCGATGGACAATACTTTGAATAATTCGTTGCACGATAAAGCCTTCAGTTTTTGACGGAGAACGCTACGAATTCAAACACCCAATGTGTACGAGTATACAAAAGGCTGTCTTTGAAAGTTTTTGCTCAGATAGATAGACAGTATATCTGTTTAATTGGGGCTAAATCCAGCATAAAAGTTCTCAAGCTGAAACAAAAATTACGTTTTTCTACCAACATAAAAGGGCTACAATGGGCCAACATGAGATTTTAGGCAAATCAGATTTTATTTATACTGAGAAGACACATTTTTATATGTTGTTAATTGAGAGATTAAATTACATTGAATGTATTCTAAATTGCATAGGAAAAGTGTAAATTTAAATTAATTTAACAAATGAAAAAAAAAAAAACAAAAAAATGATATGAAAATGAAATTTTTTAAAATGCAGGAATTTTCTTATGCCGAATTAGTCAGCTTCTGGCTCCGTTTCTTGAAGAGACATAATATCCTGACTGATGTAAAATATTCCATCAATTTGTTCCAATAAGAGACTTCGCAAAAATGGTTGATTGGTTGGTTCGATGTTACCATAAAAGGCCGTAAGGATACAAGAATCCTCTGTTAACAGTGTGCGTATCACATTAATTGCAACGTGTTTGGTCGGTTTGATTTTAGTGTAAAACTCTTTAATCTCATCTTGACCGAACAACGTATGATGCGGCCACTTCATTCTGGCGTCCTCCGAGTAGATTGAGTGAATGTCCTGCGCGCATAAAGAAAATACAAAAAAAAAAAATGAAAAATAATTAATTTACGCTAAAAATTTATTGATTTTTATGCATGCACTTACTTCGCGGTTATCGTCCGTCATTTTGATCAGTCCATAGGTGAAGATGTTTGCAATTTCTTCGAACCAATTACCTTCAACGACTTCCATTTTTCACAAATTTTCGAAGTGTGACAAATTATTGAAAATTTCTCTGCAGGAAAACCGAAGCCTACTGCGAGTGCTAAATCGAAAACTTTTCAAAACTAACAAATGTGTCAGATGTGTCAAAAAGCTGATAGATTTTATGCAAATCTATATTTGATGCACAGAAGGGTTTAGAGTTGTCGTATACAACAAAACTACAACAAAATAACCGAAGGATGTTTTTGTAGTTTTACTTTAAAAACATTGTGAAATCGTATATTTGTCGGAATGCAACTGAATTACTTATTCCACACATAGAACTATTTTTACAAATACATCCTTACAAAATATTCCACATGGGCGCAGATCGGACCAATTTAAGGGTTATCTGCCCCGTGTTTGATTTGTTGTATGAACATATTTTGTTTTTATTATACCGTTCACACATAGTGTGAAACGGTACTATCAACTTGTCTGATAATTAAACCGTTTTAAAGGAGGCATCGTAGATCCCATAAAGTTTATATATTCTTGATCAGCTCTTGACCGAGTCGATCTAGCCATGTCCGTCCGTCTGAATGTTGTTGCGCACTTTTTTTGGAACCAATTTTTATGCTAGTTTAATAGAGTTTCAAGATTGACCCGCCACGCGCCCTTTTTGGAGTAGCCCCCACACAAATTTACCGCCAACTTTTGTGACCTTTGTGACCTTTGTGACCTTTTATGGACATCCACTTTATAGAAATTTACAAATTATCGTGTCACTTCCATTTTTTGAGTTAGCCCCAAACAAAACCACTTCTCACTTTTGAGTTTTTGTATGAAAAACTTCTTTATTAAAGTCAATATCAACATGAAATTCGATATGGATGATCGATTCACACACACATATGCTAATGGGCATGTACCGCTCCATTTTTGGAGCAGTTCCTAAACAGAGCCACCTGACGTTTATGTTTTACAAAATGTTTTCATATTTCGTGTGTGAACTAAAGTTCACGTTTTTTCTTGTTCGAATTCAGTTAATGAACAAATACACCCTATACGCTTATACGTAATGAAGTAGATAGAAAATTTAATATAGCCACTGAGCGAAGCGTGCGCATTTCTGTAAGACGATCTAATGCAATTTTGTCTCAAGATTTTTGAATAGTTTCATTTTTTTTTTTTTTGGTTTTTGGTTTTTCTAGACCAGGTGATGCTGCTGAGTTCCATCCATCTGGACATATCACTCGCCTGTCACCTTCAACACATGTGCTACTGTGCGCTGTGCAATTTTTAGCTGCCAGCTGCACTAAGGCACAGATGTGCGCTACTGTAAGGCCAACTTGACCTTGTGACCAGAACTAAAGCATTTCTTTTCAGGTCTAGTTAATCTAGGTATGTGTCCAATTGCTGCCAAAAATGATTTCATGCTTGGCACTTGCCAACGGTCAAAATATTTACACTCTATGACATTTAAATGTGAAATTAATTTGACTATAGTTCCAGTACATTTTGTTGTATTTATAATTATTTAAGGTTAGCAGTGTTCGTCGTGCAGCGCATCAGTTGCGCTACACAGTGCACGTTCGCATATTGACCTGAGCTGACCTTGTCTGACGTATTTTTACCTTAGCTGCGCCGCGCAGCATGATTAACAAATGCGAAACTCATACATTGTCAATTTCATATTTAAGGATCTTTGCATCAATTGCAGACTGCTACAACAAAATGAACAAAGTCCTTCGGCATTTGCTAAAGGAAGTGCATTCATGGTAGGTACTTTGAATTCATCTCTTTCGGCAACTTCCTGCCTGCATAACTTGCTCCTTCAACGTACGACATAAACAAAAGTTGCGTGAATTAAGTTTATGAATGTAGAAATGCATGCCGTGTAGCTGGCTGGCTGGCTGGGGAAGCAAAGCAGACAGTTTTTGTGCTGGAGCTCAGATATATTTTATTTATTTTACATTGAAGTCGAGGGTGAGATACTTCTGCGTCATCGTTTTTGTTTGAATACACTTTTTAACACTACATAACAAAATTTTATAAGTTTTACGACAGAATATATATAAAAGTAGTTCTTTTGGTAAGCTCAACAATTATATATTAACACTGTGGACGGCAGTCCACGCAAGTGACTAGCACTATATTGTACGCGAGCATTATATAACGAAGTTTTTTCTGATAAGTCCGATCGAGAAGTGTTTGTTTATTTATTTAAAATTGCAACTATTCGTATGTGAAACAGTCGCTTAAAATGTTAAGCATCAACTAAAGTAACGTAAAGCTAGAAGAAGGAAGTTGCGGACAGTCAGACTTGTTGAAGGAAGGAACTTGAATACTGCGTTGTCAGTTCAGAGTTTTGTACATAGTTTAAGCAGGAATTAAAAGAGAAATAAGGAGAAAATTAATCGTAGATAAAACAAAGAGCTCGGAACAAAGAGCTCGGAGTGAGTTGTCGTACAAAAGAGCAACTTTATTGGCATAAAGTGACGAGTTGGCCAACTGGGCACACTTAGTGATATGAATTGAAGCCAGTAGGAATAATCACTTACAGCAATAAGAATTTTATGAAGCCAAGCCTGATAATAGTTTTGTCAAATCGATTAACTTTAAGCTCTGGAAGATTAATATCGGGATCCCAATTAAGTCTCCTAAGAGCAAAGGGAAGAAACTGTTTTTGATTTGACTCAATACGATCCTAGTGAATAGCATAGTAAGGGTTCCAAACACAGGAACCAAATACTAAAATCGGACGAACAAGAGTAGTATAGAGGAGTTTAGTGGTATAAGGGTCGTCGATTTCCATAGACCAACGCTTAACAAAGCCAAGAACACCTTTTGCTTTATTTACTATTGAACAAATGTGATTATTATAAATATGTTTAGGTTCCATAAAAATACCTAGATCGGTAGAGGGGTAAGGTTATTTAAAAAATATGTCACTATAAATGGTTTTTTACGATGAAACGTCATACATTTGCATTTTAAGAAATGTAGATTAAGAAAATTTCGACGACACCATGTATGAAGTGAGTTTAAATCAGCACGCAATAAACTGTGTTGAGAAACGTCAGAATATGACAAGCATAATTAAACATCATCTGCATACATTAGTGTATGGGCATTATTAATAGATAAAGGAAGATAGTTAATAAAAATGTTGAACAATATTGAAGCTAGGCGAACAACATAAGAAACAACACTAGTTTTGGACAAACAATGGTAAAATAATACTTTTTGGGTTCTACCGGATAATTACGACTCAATCCAAGTAAAAAGAGAAAGTGGAAGATAATTAAAAAGTACTTGGGACTCACACTATCAAAAGGATCCCGACTCAAAACCATTATTTACAACAGTAGCTAATTCTAAGAGATAAATGCAAATGGATTTGTCTCTAACGAAACCATGTTGAAAATGACTTTAACGTCTGTAGAAATTGGTCACTTGTAAGTTTTGGAACGGCGTTCAGCTCAGCAATATCTCTATAAATCGATATAGCACATTTGCTGCCCTCTTTATGTAATGGGATAATGAAAGATTCCTTGCCAAGAGATGGAAATTAACATAAATTTTTAGATAGATTGAAAACAAATGATAAGCGAAAACAATTGGAGCTAGAACACTGTTTTAGTATGCAAAACTGGGCGTATTATCAGGATCAGGTAGGAAAGAAAACTTAATGTATAAAAGGCATTTTCCCATATTTTGCATGGAATTCACAGCAGGAGATAAGGATTTAAAAGGATTTAAAAAACACAAGATTTAACAGAGCTACTAGAATACGTACTTTGGAAAAAGTCAGCAAACAAATCTGATACGGGCGAGTCAGATGATGCAACCGTGCCATCAAGAAATAATATGCTAAATTACGTTTCGTATAAGCGAAATTGATGTCAGAAGTGTTGTGGGTTGCAAGTAGGCTCTCGTCACTCGGTTTATTACTTCGAAAAGATGTTTTTTTTAATTTGATATACGATATAGTTCACTACAAATGTGTGAGTGAAGCAGTACATATTTAAATTTACAGTTCAGATTGAGGTGCGTACAATTATATAAAGGGGTTTCCATTAAGCGTGTCTGAACTTTTTAATTTAATTAAAAGAGCTATGTGTGAGACATGATGGAGTCCTTCATTGCGTATTAAAGTACATAGAATACCATTATGGCCGCGAAGGCTTCGTTGGCAGTACTCGAATGGATAGATCCAATTTTGTATAACTCTGCTGCAGAAGTCGGGCTGAATCCCAGCAATGGTTTGCATGCATGCAAGGGTCTGCTCGATCAGAAGTATTTTTTGATATGCTAATCTATAAGAAAATTACTATTTTGATTGAAATTATAAACAAATCTTTTATATAAATATTTATATCAAATAGATCTAGAAAAAGTAGTCTCATACAAGGCGATGCTCCAACTGAGGTAGCAGACATTGAGTTAATGTCAGAATTTTAGAGCAAGCTCTCTAGATCAACGACATTGTTTAAAAGAACTGACATTATCAGTTCTATGGGTGTTTTAAACACTCAATTGGACGACGAGAGCATCGGATCATTTTATGAATACATAGATTATGGCATCATGTCATGTACACCATCACAATCTGCAGCTAACCGTAGCAAGAATTCGCCTGAAGAAGTCTTCACACATACCTATCGGACCTATAATACTACATTTACCCAAACCATTATGGTTTAACATCAGCATAGAAAGACATCACATAACATGGAGACTAATTGCCTGCCTAGAGGACCTTAATTGGGCCAATAATTCGAATGTTCCAAGTCGAAAGCTATAGGAACTTAGATTTAATAATCGTAAAATAGCTCTATTTTATCACTTAACTACGATTCAGATAGACTATATTCGCAGCTATACTAGAAATTCAACCAGAATTCATTATTTCAAAATTCAACCAGAAAAAGTGGTGACTTTGTTGGCGCCGCAGCTTCAAGCCATTCATAATAAGTTTAAAATTTTATACTTAGCAGCTATAAAGAAAGTAAAAAAAAAATATCTTTATAAAATCTAACAACGTAAAAGTGGGTGGATGCCCGATGCTAAAGCATGAACAAGTTGTTTGCTTTCAATGGCTGACAAGCGCATACTGAATGACCGAACTGACTGAAGATTTGACAGTCACCATTTAAAGTGTGACATTTACAATTAAATTGCATGGCAAGGCACTAAGGCCGTTCATATTTGAGCCAGCTTTCGTATTATATTTGACTTACTGATGACGCTATACAACGCGAATGTTATATTGCCAAATAGTTAAATAAATTGGGCACCGAGAACGTTATTGTGGGACTTTGTAAATTTCTTTAAATCAGCCAAGTGCTGCATAGAATAGCGGTAAAACAAATAACAAAAGTTCTACAATTCTTAAGAAAGAAAACACCCTCTAAAATGTGCTCTTCTTCAATGCAGTTTCAATCAATCGAACATCTTGAAGCGAGGCTGTCCGTCTGTACGTCTGACTCTATTCAATACCATTCGTTGCAAGATTCACTCTCGATCTTTGAGCAACGCTTATAAATTCGCTTGTTATTTATGCTCCTAATTGTCTGGGACAGCTTTACGAGTACGAGCGACTTCTTCTTTGTCCATTGCGCAGCTCTGCAACTTTAGTGAAGTGCGTTCTTTGTTTTAATTTGAAATTTTTTATTGTTATATAATAAGCAGAAATTGAAACTCTGCACAGAGCTGCTGCAATGACCACCCAAAAAGGTAATTGTTGTGGCACAAGGAGCAACAATTGCAGCAAGCAATTCAGCCAAACAGCCGAGAATGAAACATGATGAAAAATATGCTATTTAAGTGAGTATAAATTGCAAATAATTTTGATTTGAATTTAATACGCGCCACACACGGCTCAGCAGACTGAGAGGGTTCGCTTCGGTTCGGTTCAGAAGGCTTCTACGGAAGACTGGCAGAAGATGCACAACAAAAGGAAGTGTAGCGTGTATCGATTCCAATGTAAGGCGCTACAATTTTAATGACTTCATCAAGTCTCTCAAACTCTCAACACAGCACAGCTCATCTGCGTTTGCCATTCTTAGCTTAGATTGCACACGCAATAAACATGTATAAAGGTTTTTCAGGAAGTCTCTGACAACGATGTTGACCTGTCGCTCCAATGCAGCATTGAGGTGATCCCTTTGCAGCTGCTTGTAGGATGCGTGCCGCATTTAATGCATCAAAATACCAAAATGTAACGAATTCAATTGAAATACACACACACACACACACACACACACATACACACACATACACACACAGAGCAGGGATAAACTCACACTACACAATAGCTACATATACAAGTATATAGTAGGTAAATCTTCGCTTTGCTGCATTTTGTCGATAACAACACAAATTGCATTTTAATTTTTAATTATAGTCGTCGAGCGACTGTCGATCTATATAATTATAGTTAGACCAGATTATATATATGTAACATACTGAAGTCGATCATACGTCATGACAGGCGTAAATTAAAATGTGTTTAGTCCATTTCCGGATAAAATTATACAATATCCGTTGTACTACGTCGATATGGAGCAACGAAACAGGTTGCCAACAGTTTGCACTGTGGAGAGTGTTATTGAGTTATTTACACTTCAGTGAATTGCTTTTTTATTAATTCTCTGACCGAAATTTTTAACATACAAAGCACGCAATAAAATCTTCATGCGAATTGTTCATTTATCTCCGAGTTAAATGCATCAAACTGGTGCCTACAACGCCGATAAAAACTTACTTCTTAAAATTACAGTTGCGGATTTTCGTTTAATTAGAAGTTTTGCATCTTGAGATTACTTTAATCTAAAAATCTGCAACGTTTAAGTATTAAACTAATGCTGTTTATGCTGATCTTGAAAAAGATTTAAAAACGGGTTTGACTAGACCAAGTTTTCTTTGAGTGTGTTAACACCTAAGCTACTTCTTAACAGTTTAGTTGATGAGCAAGTTTCATCTCAAAAATTGCTTTGGAATGCTTTCAAAAACTTTCGAATTGATTTGAAATTGAAGCTTATGAAGTAAAGTTATTCATTAGGCATATGAGCGTTAACATATGAGCGTTTATGGAGTGTAGCCATTAATTTTTCTTTACTTATGTATGCTAAACCCACTTAAAAACAAGAAAAAACGTTAACTGCGGTTGAACTGAAGCTCTAATACCATTCACACGAAATTTTAAATAGTATTGCAAAACATAAAAGAGGGGGTTTGTAGATGCCCACTAGTAGATGTGTATGAAACGATGTAGTAGATGTGTAAGATGCCGCCATATCGAATTTCAAGTTGATATTGACGTTTGCCATACAAATGCATAAAAGTGAGCTGCGGGTTTATATGGGACTGCCCCAAAAAGTGGGCGGGATACGCCCATCTGTGTATGTGTACATGAAGCGGTTGTCTACTAAAATCCACTAAATCAAATTTCAAGCTAAAATTGATTTAAATGAAAATTTTTTTTCTCAAAAAAAAAAAATCACAAAATTGCACGTTGGGTTTGTATGGGGGCTATCCCAAAAATAGGGCGGCCCACGCCCATGTAAGTTAAGCGGCTGTCTATAAAAAGGTACCACATCGCATTTCAACCTAATATTGACTTTAATAAATAAGTTTTTCATACAAAAAGTCAAAAGTGGACAGTAGATTTGTATAAGGGTTACCCCAAAGAGTGAACGGTTCCCACCCATTAATGTATATGTGTAGCGTCCGTTCACTAAAAGTTTCCATATCAATTATTAAGTTGATATTGACTACAATAAAAGTTTTTCATACAAAAACACAAAAGTGGGAAGTGGGTTTGTATGGGGACTACACCAAAAAGTGCGCGTGGCGGGTCAATCTTGATACACTATTAAACTGCAATAAAAAAGAAGCGTACGTGCAAATTTTCAACCGGATAGCATAAAAATAAGTCCACAAAAAATGCGCAACCACAGACGGACATGGCAAGATCGACTCGTCTCGTCGAGCTGATCAAGAATATATATACTTTATGGGGTGTACGATGCCTCCTTACAAACTTCCAGACAAACTGATAATACTATTCAAAGTCTGCGTGAATAGAACTCGACTATAATCCAGAAATCTTAACTGCCTAGTTTGTACAAGCATTATTCATTCAAAAGAAATTTATTTTGCATTCTCACGTACTTTTTAATTGCTTGAACGTTTCCAAGTTCTTCTCCACCCATTTTGGGCTTTCTTTTTCTTATTCAAGCTTTCACTAGAGCCCAAACATTATCAACCGGATGGCCTGAAGAGCTTAAAGAAATAATACTTCAATTTTAAAAATTAACGTTTAACAATAGAGCATTAAACTCAAAAAATTATTGAAGTTATAAGGATGTATGGCGGAACTTAATGCAAAGTATGTCCTATAACAAAGAACGACGTAGTCATGAAAAATTGGGCTGCTCCGTTTCTGTTATAGACTCTAAAATAGGTAGCTATAGCAATTCGCAAACAGTTTATGCAGTATACGTTATAGTAGCAATATCATATTTATTTTTATTTGTGGTCGTACTACGTTGGTATTCGCTCCATTCCGTTAGAGCGCACACCAACGCAAAACTGGCCGACGATCCAAACATTCTTCGCAAGACACCTGCTTGGAGAAAAGGAAATTTGTTGTTTCATGTTGTTCCTGTTCACATGTTTTAAGCCATGATAAAATTTCTTTACTAAAGTTAATATCAGTTTGCCACTCGATGTGCGATGTCAGAGACTTCTAAACATGTTCACAAAACCTTTCTTTTCATTAGTGCTTTGTACTAATTTACAGCCTCACTTAGTTAGTTTTTGCGACCTAATCGGACGTTTCTAACTCGAGATATGACCTAAAATGTGAAACTATCTCCGAAAAAAAAAGAAGAAGAAAAATAAATATTTAAGATCTCTGAAACCTTTTCATAAAAAAAAGTTACAGTGTAATTTTCAAGTTTAGAGTCTAAATTTAAGATTAAATCATAAATTGAATAGACTCAAAATTATAATTAATTATTGGAAATATGAGTTATGGAGTGTGCAAATTTTATCTCATTTTCTAACTTTTATCTCAGCTACTCTGAGTGACAAGCATAAGCACTCTGCTTAAAAGGTATACGTGAAAAATACCATAAATATATATTTTGAAACTGAAGTTTAGAAAACACACACACACACAAACACACATACATTGAGTTGCAATGACTTAACAAATTTGAAATTTTTAAAAAAGATACAAGATACAATAAAATGTATCTTAAAAAATTTAAATCGACATTGATACTCAATTCAAGAGAAAATGAAATGTATAAAGATAAGAAACATGAAAATAATAAAGATAAAGTATAAAATGAAATAAATACATTATTAAGGACCGCAGGATACGCTTTGAAAATGCTTTGTCATCGAAGGAATCTCGTTGCAACCCAACGATATTTGTATCTCAATTTCGTAATAGCCAAACACATAATCGAAATTAAATAAGTCATAAATATCTTTGACTTTATCCTTGTGCGCTATCGTTGACTTCATATTTTCTTCTTCCTCTTCTTCGTTTTTTTTTTTTTCTTTTCGATGCTTTTGTTAAACGAAAATCCTTTTTCATTTATGCGCACAGAGGAGCGCGGCTTACTTATGCGGGAGCGGCATTTCGATCGATCTAGCGTGATCCATATGTATCTTTATATTGTACTTAGTTAAAGATAGTTTTTATTTTCCACTTTTGACACTTTAAGCGGAATTAAAACGCGTCTAATTTTCTATACTGATGTTTATCGTGCAATAAGAATTAATAAGATACTTATCAATAAGAAATTTGTTAGTTAAATTTTGTGTGGTCCGTCCTTCTGAAATTTTAAAACGTTTTCTTTGCATTTAAACTATTTAGATATAATACTTAGAAGAAATGTACATTGGTGACTACAATTGAGACAGACAGACAGACAGACAGACAGACAGACAGACAGACAGACAGACAGAGGGACATGACTAAGTAGAACAGCATCGCGTCGACTAAATCTAGAATACAAGTAAATCATTTTTTCTTAACTATTCACTTATTACTTTACTTACTTACTTATAAGGCACTACAACATTTTTATGGTTATGCCTGCACGTAGGAAGGCGCACCACTCGTGGGAACTAACCCGCTTACTCATCTCATTGCAACGTAAGCTCGGTCATCCTCTCAGACGCGGTTCACCAATGAAGCCTAGGTTTCACTCATAAGCTATCAGTGTTGGAGTTTCGCGTTTCAACTGGCTAGCAATCGCATTGATTGAAGTTCTTATTAAACGATCGAAACCAACAATCAAAACCTATCATTGGCGACACTTCTCGCTCCTCGTTTCAAGCGATGCGGAATTGTCGATGCCAATGTCAAATTAAGTTACAAGACCTTCATGGAAATATTGGTCTCCCGAATCCTTGATGAAGCAGGCACCATAGACGACACGTGTAAAGTTTAAAGGTCAATTGACTTGGATGCTCCAATTTGGGATTTCTGTGACGAGCAAAAAGCAGGCTGTTGATGTTGATGCTGATATTCCTGGAGCCATTCATAAGTCGGCACTTGGATCCACTAGAATGGTGAAAGAAACGAGAAAAACTAGCGAAAAAGTGTTTGTGTGTGTGTTACACTGTGCTACATCAGTTCCAAGTGAGCGTGCATTTTCCAACGTAGGCACAAGTGCGTAATCTTGATGCGATAAGATAGTGCTCCGAGTCGCCGAGTTGCTTGACGTGTGCTTTGATCTGAACCGTGCAAAGTAGTCTTGTGAATATTAAAACGTCGAAATCTGGTGCTACTGATTACCAAGTTTCAACATTCGATTAGCCTCTTCGCCTCCATCGCTGAAGTTTGCTTTGTGAAAGATAAGATTTGGCGAATTTCAACATTACTGCTCCATTTTGACACACCAAACCCACTTTTTGGGGCAGCTCCCATACAAACCCACCATGAAAAACTTTTTCATTTAAGCGGCCATCTTATGGACAGCCGCTTCTCATAAATATTATACTGAGGGTGTTCCTCCAATTTTTTTTTGGGTAGCGCCTATACAAACTCAAGTGGGACTAGCTGTGGCCAGGGGAACCGCTAGGCGGTTGTTGTGAGCCAATAGTCGATCGTTGTAGCGGCTGCTGTGGAACGAGACCTTTATGGATACAGACCGTATTTCGTCTTATAGCATAATTTTGTAAAACTTGCACCATTTTTTCGGTTGGTTTTATCTCCTTTTCTTCTTTTTAAATAGTTAAAAATATGTATGGAATTCATGAAACTTTAAAAATGTAGAATTTCATTAAAAAAGTCTTAAAATTTAGCTGTGCTTTGTTTGTGTCAAAGCAAAAACATTAAATCTAGTAGATGTGGGGCAGAAAAAGTTTAACTGCATCTCAAAAAATTGTTGATGAGACCGTGCCCTGGATGGCTAAGGGTATAGCTAAGGGTATAGTTTATGCAAATCTATGTAAGAGGCAGAAGCAGGCGTGACAGACCCTATAAAGAGTATATATATGTGCATTCCTGATCGTTATCAACAATCGATCCGATATACCCGTAGATATGTCCGTATGGTTGAAAAACGAGATCTTAGAGACTCTAGATATTTATTTGGATATTTAGACTCTTCAATTTCCTCATCAGATAAAGTGTTTTATCTTTGAACGCACCAATCCCACTATAAGGGGTGGTCCCCGTACACATTCTTGAATATTCACAATGATAAAAACGACCAAGTTTACATGAAACCCCTCAGTATTTTTAGTACCAGCTCCAAAATGTTTATTGTGACGAAATGAATTTAGAGTCGACTCTAAAGTTGTAGCTGACACTAACTAAAGTCGACTTTTTCTCTTGATTATTTGTAAAGAGTTGTTTTTACGCAAATTTCTTGAAAAAAATTAAAAAGATTTGAAAGCAACCGAAAGAGATTTCCGTGCCTGCCCCGGTTGCAACAGTTTCATTCATTCTGAATAGCTTCTTACACATCGATTTACATAAGAGAGTTTTTCAACACTGAATACAACGAATTGATGGGTCATTCGCCTTACAGCGCTGATTTGGCACTCAATATATATAAAAAGCAACCCTTGTATAACTAATTAGGTATACAGGATTTTAGTACGCCATATAATTCTCGGTCTTTAGCATTATTTAAACTCTATCTCCAATTAATTTTTTTCAGCATTTGAGCCATCTCGAATTTTAAACTTTAGATGTGCACAGCTTCCGATGCGTCAAGTCGACAAATTAGTAACTAGTTTCCATAGAGTTCCAAGCACAGAATAGATTCAATGTTAATTCGTCACTTTTTTCTTTTATATTCAATAGCATGAGGGTTAAAAGTTGCAAATCAAAGCCACCCACTTGCATAAGTATTTATATTGGAACACAGAACTACTTCTTTTGTGTTTTGTGTTTTGTGTTTTGTATTTTGTATTTTTTGTTGTTGTTGTTGTTGTTGTGTATTGTAAATGAGCACGAGATACACTTGAGCTGAGCTGATCTGATCTGCATTTGAGTTTGCATTCGTAAAGCCGACGGCATTCTGTGGTAATATTGTTCAACACCAATTTAGACACTTTATTCGTCTTGTTAGTCCCCGCTGCACGTACGTAATATGATCCTCCACATGGCCTCGAGCCGTGAGCCTCAGACGGACATTTGGTATGGTTGCATGTCGATAAAAAGAACTGCACTGCATCTATAAAATGTATCGATTTCAACCTTTGAATGCGTTTCGATTGCTCGTTGAATGATTTGCTTTGCTCTGGATGCCCGTAATGGAATTGTGCGATTTGTAATTGGATTTAGATTAATTGTGCGCCCAGCGCTTCGGATTTTCTTGTTGTTCTTTATATTGGCTGCTGCTTGCCTTTTAAACTCAAACTCGTATCTTATGACTTTTTCATTTTTATTTTTTGTATATACGTAACATGCAGTGTTTAAAATATGGTCGGTATAGTCGGTATAGTCGATTTCTTGTTAAGTTTGTAAGAAATAAGTACTTAAACAGTAACGAAGACGCTGTTTGCTGTTTACTGTTTGTTTATTTCAGTTTACAAATATAAGTTAGGAATTTCTTAATTTATAAAGAGATATGAACTTCATTTTCATGTGAATGGCTAGTTATTTTGTTATTGTAGACCTTTTTAAACCTAATCAAATTCAATGTGACTGATCCACTAGTTCTAGAGATCTACTGACCAACAAATACCAGAAAACTTTCAATAAAACGATGTTGTAATTCCCATTGGACAAAATACATATATTTCAATCTTTAAAACACTATCCAAAGGCTGATTTTTCTTAAGCTTCACACATAATCGAGAAACACACGTAAATCAGTTTGAAGCTAGTACTGAGTAGACAGATCGGGGGCTCGTGTTAGGTATTGAGGAAAATATGCAGCAGAGTTGAAATGATGCATCGCTTCACCTTCTTAAACATAAAAGCAGATGGACTATTACTTATTATTACTTTTGAAGATACAAATTAATTTTGGTAGATGCTTTTTAATGCTCAACTCCAGTTGCGTGCGCTGGCAGAATGATATTTCATGTACTGAAATATCTACAATCAAATGGTTTACTGATGGTTCACTTCACCGACACGGGAACCGGTGCTCGAATATTCAAACTCAACACCAGAATCTCGGTATTTTGAAACCCTCTGTTAATCCGAGTTCGAAGAGGTCGTCTACTCTCGTATGGGACAAACTTCAATTCAGCTGCAATCACATCTCTAAACTGCTGGCATTTCTTCTTAAGCATGGTTAGCAAAAGTCTGTGTGCTATCATTAGGCTGTCTATGAACTATCACTATGTGTTACCAACGATTCAGATATTACCGTAAACAAAAGTAGCTATGATTCTGCTATTATGATATTTGGTTCTTCCAAAAACAAATATTCAAGTCGTTCTTTACAAAAACTGTGCAGCGTATCATTAAGTCAAGTATCTCAAATATATTGCACATCTCTACTATTTTCTAGCAACTCAAATTGTTTCCTATCTTCGAGTTTGTTTCTTTTCTTTTCGTTTCGTTTCTTTTCTTTTTTTGTTTTTGTTTTTGTTGCCATTTGAAAAATTATAGAAAAATGGTTAACTAATCTATAAAAGAAGCGCACAGTTCGCTGATTTCTCTTACCTAAACCACAAATGCATTAAGGAAAACAAATACTGAAATTGTAACAAATTTTCCTGGCGTTTTTTCTGCGAAAAGTGCCACTGGAAAAGCGCAAATTGTGCCCGATATCATCTCGGCTCGGCCCGGCTCGGCTCGACTCGTCTCGTTCTCGTTCTCGTTAGCCCCTGCTGCGAGGTCACTTTGGGTTCGAAATACAATTTGATTTGTGCAACCGCATCATAATTCATTACACTCGATTCTAGAGTTATTTGTTTTTGTCTTCGAGATGATCATAATATTTTTCATAATGACAGCGCACGTTTAGCCTATCTCGATCTCGATAAGCGATCGATTCGTTTATATGCCATTCCATCCATCGATTGATCTTGGTTTCTTGGATTCATTTAGCTTCTTATTTGTTTTCTTAATTTGTTTTTTTTTTTTTTGCATAAATTCGCTGCGGGTGCATTTTCAATATCGAAACGAATAAAAACTTCTGCTTTTGCTCCTCATACATCAGAGTGCATCATTAATTAGCAAATGGAACAAAGAAGCAGAAAAAATAAAAATGTAAATAATTCAATTGAAATTTATATTCAGATTTTCAGCTCACATTGTTAATTGTACTTACTATATATATATATATATATATATATATAGAAAAATTTACTTTTAAAGCTCAATACTGAAATCGTTGAATATTTTTGAGACTTGTGTCATTCTGTCAACTTCTTTTTATGCAATATTGTTTTAAAAAAATTATATTTAAAAAGTAAATGTAAAAGATATGTAAAGTTTCGTTTCATAATAAAGATTCCGAAATCCAATTCTATTTTAAGTTTTTTATTTAAAATTAAAAAAAAAGATCTATAAATGTAACACCCGTTTTATATATTCTGGATCGTCGAATCGATCTAGCTATGTCCATCTGGATGTTGTTGCACATTTTTTGGGAACCAATTTTTATGTTAACCAGTTTGAAATAGCCACATAGTCTACTTTTTATTGCAGATCGAGAAGTTTCTAATGATGATGCTCACCCTGGACGCAGCAGCGCGTCGTTGAAGCTGTGAAGAAAATTGTTTTAAAGCATCGTTGAATCAATATTCGAGAAGTTTTTTCGGATGTTTTGTGCATGAAACATGTGGTAGCGAAGTTTGTTCCGAAATTAATTAAACTTTGACCAACAGAACCATGTATGAGCATCACTCAGCAGCTGTTGTATGAAGTCGAGGACGATCTAGTTTTGCTCAAAAGTGACATAACTGGTGACGAAACATGGCATATGGTTATGACGTCGAAACCAAAGCCCAATGGAAGCGGCCAAAAGAGCCAAAGAGACCGAAAAAAGTACGCCAAATTCTGTTCAAAGTGTTTTCTTCGATTACAATGCCGTGTAGTTATTGCCGAAAGGTCGTACGGTCAATAAGGAATAAATCCTTGAAGTTATACGCTGTTTGCATTAACGAAGAAAGCCCCCCGATTTGTGCTAAAAGAATTCATGGCTTTTGCCTTACGATGCTCACACATCGTTGCTTGCTCTTAATTTGTTTTTATTTTTTTGGCCAAAAACGACACCGTAATCAGGCCCAGCCACCGTATTCACCGGACTTGATCACATGCAACTTTTCCTTGTTCCCAAAACTGAAAAGCGCCATAAAAGGACGGCGTTTTGCTACGACTGAGGAGGATAAAAATCGCATCGCGGGAAGTACTCTAGGCCATACCAAAAAGTGCATATCAGAAGTGCTTCGAGGATTGGAAAAGCACTGGCACAAGTGTATTATATATAATTTTATGTTAATTCTTATAAAATATCCGGCATACGTATGTATATCCCCATACAAATCGGTGATGCATAAAGGAAACCTTAAGCTGGCCACAGTGTATCTCAAAGTCGTACACAGTCGTATATCCTGCTCACTCTATAGTCTGCGTAATTCTAGTAAATTCCATTACAAAATCTCTTGTGTATCTTATACGAGTAGTTGGGTACGTGCCATCGATTGTGTCATTTGATATGAGTATGTATGTATCCCTTCTGCTGCATCATGTCCTTGTTCTAACAAATCTAATTTATCAATGATTTTATGGGTGTTCTACAAAGTTCTGTCATTATGCGATAAGTGTCAATTTGTGACTGAAATTTTAATTACAAATTTCTGTTGCTGTTACGCTAGATGCAATCGGTGCACTCTATTCTACACTTGTATTGTTGGGCCACTGTCCGTCCTGCCTATGTATCGCATTCTCAGTAGACACTTTCGACCGATACTGGTTCTGCGCTATGGACTATTCTTCTTAATGATTATTGCATTTGCAGTCAATTTTTCATTGATAAATAGTTATTTATGTTTGTATGACATTCACACTGTTCAACTTACAAATGATAAAGATTCACTCGTTTAAGTAGCATGTATAGCCCAACAAAATTGCACAACCAGTGCAGTGGCTTACAGCTTGAAGGGATAATGGACAGTAAAGGTTTTAGCTATACATTTATACAAACAGTTGTATTTAAAAGTACACCGAGTTGGAAAATATTGATATTAGGGCAAAGTAGCTTTTTCATATTCAGAGGATCTGGCAACTCAACTCTCTTTTACCACATATCCGACTTGTCAAGCGTGTTTCAGGCAGAGATCTATGCAGTCTTGCAGTCAGCTAAACTGCTTAGCACCCTGAATGAGACTGCAAGAAACGTAACAATCTGTATCGACTCATCCAACCCTAAACCATATCCAACAGCACTAAATTCAACTCATATGACTGCCGGACCATTATTTAACGAGATGATGAACGAAGCCCCCAGAACCGGATCAGCGTTGCCAGCGACTCTTGCGGTAATGTATATTCATAGAGCTTTTCATGTCTCAAAAGCACTCTGGCCTGCATTACAACTGAAGCGCACATCCGAGCTCTTATACTTTAACACAAACAGAAACAGTATGTTGATGGGAGTATTAACAGGACACTGTACCATTGGCCACATGATCCAACGGCTGCATGTTCCCTAACATGATTTCTGCCGCAGCTGTGGTGATGAAGTGGAGTTGGAAAATACGCAACACCTACTATGTGACTGCCCTGCACTTCTAAGAAAACGCATCCGATTTCTCCGGTCTGGCATCTGTCACGATTTATAGACTCTACGGGATAGTTTCAAAGGCACGAAACCAAATGAGATAACTTTATTTTAAATAAAAAACACAAGACAAGAGACATCACATTGGTTCCTAAGAACAATCAGACCAAAATATTCCTTAAAAAATAAACAGGTTTTGTTCATAGTACTTTCATCGTTTTTAAGACGTAAACCATTGGAAAAAAGCCTCCACATTTATTTAAACTATAATTCTTCTATAAGAAACACACATGAAAAGAACGCTGGACCATCAAGACGAAGTTTTCTTTTATATATCACTAATGCGCTGCCTAGTGTTGTCATGTCAAACGTTATGTGTGGTATTAGGATATTCGTACTCAGCATATTTTGACATACGTGGTTTATCTCAAGAAGAATGCATCGATGAACTTAATCGTTGTATGGTGTTGTAGCACCATCCTAAGACACTGCATATCGGTGGTATCGAGATTCTTGTATTCTGTAGAGGACAAAGTCGGTCGGTTATTAGGGGATACTAGGTCGTCATTTATCATCTGGATATTAATGCATTGAGTGAAATTTGTCCTCAAAACGAAAAGAAACAGTAACAACATATTTATACGTTTACATTTTATTTGCAGTTGAGATACTCGTTTCGTACTCCGCAACATATCACTATTTCGTCAGTCACAGAGTGTATGAACCAATGTACTTATGTATATCACAACACTTAACACAAGCCATATGCAAATTAAATCTAATATGCTTCAATTTTCAATGTACAGTCAGCAGACTGATGAGAACTTGTAGCTGAGTGCGAAACACATGTATTTGCGGCTTAAACATTAAGAATTGTATTCACAATGTAAGTCTTGAACTACTTAAAATGCATATAGCCGTATATCTGGTAGAAATTTAGTATCATTTACTTTTAGCTTCGTACGTAAGACAACGCCACTGTTCATTTCTGGCGACTGACGACTGCCTTCAAATATGTGGCAGCACAGCAACTTGTTGTTGTAATCGTTGCTTGTCAATGTTTTACGAAAGTGAAGTAAATTGATCGTCCCGGCAGCATTCGACACGGTCGACATTCACTCATTCATTTCCTTAAAGCTAAGGATAAGTTTCTTTTCTTCTTTCTTGTGCCTTGTAGGCCTGCTACACCAAATTGAAATCATTTAAGCATTTTACGCTTGTTAGTAATTAATTAAATAGACCGACCCGGGTGAGATTGCCGCTGAATGAATGCGAGGTGTTGCATTTCGTCGTTGTCATTTGTCTTGCGGCATTCACATCGGTATTGGCGATGGTGGCGGCAGTCCCTAAAAACAGGCGGCGGCGGCGGCAGCGGCGACTGTTTAATTACAGCAGCCCAATATTTATTATCGCCACTCGACTACTTCGACCACTACTTTGGAAAACCGCATTCAACTCAGCACAGCATAGCACAGCACAGCACAGCTCAGTTCACAAATGGAACAGTTCAGGAATTTGCATATAAAGCAATAAGTATTTCGTTTATGGCAATAATCTGGCAATGCCGCCGCCTCAAGAGAAAAGTTCAAAATCATTATTAACCTTAGAAACAACTGAAAATATGTACCATGGTGTGTGTGTTCATCGTCATCATCATTATTATAATCATTAGAAAAAGTTCTGCCGCCACAATTTTTATTATGTACCCTTTATACGTACGAGCAGATATGCCCAATAGGTTGCTTAAAAAGCTTGTAACACAATTAGAAATCTAAATACACTCTTCACATTGTCTAAGTATCTGTATTTGAACTCATAATCTGATTGGGATGTACTTGTATGTGGGATATTTTATTAGAATTGTCAAGTTTGGAATTATTGTAGTTTTCGATGCTCTGCCAGTCACGCCCACTTATTTGACACTACAGGCGTTATCGGTGATCACAACAAAAGCGTACATTTTTAAATGTTTTATAGTTATTGTCGTGTATATTTCAGTCTGAATATATTAAATTTTTAACTGATTTTAGGCTTATTAATGGATTTGAAGACGACGAAGAAGAAGAAGAAGAAGCAGCAGAACAGAACCTCAATTTTTGTAAATCATGTTGAAAATATTATTGACAAATTTTCATTTAGCTTTTCGTATTTGTTCTGGCAAACGAAAACGGTGATTGGCTAAACAAGCACGTGTCTGTAAGGTTAAAAAATTATAGATAATCTCTTACGATTGTATACCGTACTCTCAGTATCTCCCTTAAATGAACAGCAGTTATTAGCTAGCATTCTGATTTGGCTCTTTTCTACAAAGATATTGCTTGTTGAAATCATCATTTACAGTCTACGCTGCTGAGTTGAACAAGATTTTCTGGGCAGCAAACCGAATTGCAATGCAGAAATTTCTTATAAAATATGTATGTTCCATAAATCTTCAGTAATTCAACAAAGTTAGCACATTTCTTGTTTCCGGAAGAGTTCTCTATTTGATAAAATTTTGACCAATAAGCCTAAGCCGTCGAATACAGTTGGTATAGATTCACTAATTGATTTTTCCTGCAGAGCTTTTTCTCTGTCAAACCGTTTTATCTAATATCGTTGTAGATTTATATGCTTGTGTGTAGGGTATATAAACAGCTGTTTTTTTTTCTTTCCTTTTGGGGATTTTTTTTTTTTTTTTTTTTTTTGGGAGGAGGAGAGCCAAATATTCCTTCACGCTTGCCAACTCTTTTAGTCTATCTTAATGGGTAATATCTTCTTCTTCTTTATTTTTGGTTTGGTTTGGTTTGATTTGGTTTTGTGCTGCTGCCGCATTTGCGACTCATGTTTCACTTGGCTTGGTGCAAAATTTATTTCGCTGTTTTTGCAATTTAAGGTAATTATTATGTACCTTTGGGGTAATTTTAACACCTCGAACAGCATCGACAAATATCATCAGCACTAAAGGAGCACTGCAACTGCAGGCACGCGTATACCTACCTACCTAGTATATGCGTGTATGAACCAAGGATGCTGATGATGATGACGGCGGTGGCAAAAAGTATCTGAGTGCCGAAATCAGACTCTGCAACGTCTGAACAGCGGCTTCTTAGAAACAACAATCTTTCAACACCTTTGCGTGGCGTTCGCAATCAGAATTGAATTGGGCAGTTGCAGTTCGTGGAGTATCAGCGACGCTGTAAATGTTTTGCAGTTATTTTTCACACCTCGACAGCATTTTTTCGCACTTGTTGTTGTCGGCGGTGGCGGCGGCGGCGGCGGCGGCGGTGGCGGAGTACGCATGGACGGACGGACAGTTTGAAGTTGACTACATTCGTTGCGGCTATTTTTGCTGACCGTGGTCAACCGTTCTCGTCGACGACGTCGTCGGCGGCGGCGGCGGCGGCGGCGGCGGCGGCAACGGCAACGGCAACGGCAACGGCTTCTATACAATAATTTCGCGCGTTCGGCAATCGACTTTGAGGCTGCCGTTTTTTAATAACCGCTTTTGACGCTTATCGCATACGCAGCATCTGAAACGCATTCACACCGAATCGGACTCAAAGACCGGACTGGAGCAGTGCAGCCCAGACCCGGCCAGGCCAGGCCAGGCAATGCTATGCTGTAACCATAGCATATCCTGTTCTGTGCCTGTCAGCACATTTGCCGATTGTTGATGATGTAGCGCTTCTTTGGATCGCATTGACGGCAATTATCGTGCGAGCGTGTAAATTACCGTTATTAGGTGTGATCGTGCGAATTTTGAATCTTAAATATAACCTATAAAAGTGCGACAATTGCCTCAGATAATTTTACTTAAGTTGGCGGCAACTTTTGTACAGCTTTTCGCTTTCAATATGCAGCGTGACAATTTTCGATTCGATACAGATTTATAATTATATACCTACTTACCGCTATACATATGTATATGCATTGTAGTAGTTTTCAACTCTTGCGTAAAAAAACAATCGAATCGATCGAACGATTCGGTAGCCACGCAAACTGTCAACGCGCTCTGATCGCCGGAACACCCATAAAAAAGCAAATTAATGAGTACTAGATACAATCGATCGAACGTTCGGTGCAATCATACGCTTGAGCTCGTATATTATGCTGCACATACATGCATAGCTATGTTCCATAAACGTGTCCTTGCATTGATGTCCTTTTAGGAAGACTACTGCTGCATTCTTACGCGCTGCCGCAGATTTCATGCTTACGATAGCACACTTGTCGCCTTTTAGAAGCATATCATATGCATCTAGACTTGTACTATCCATGCATGTATTGTATATTTTAGTTTATATATTGTCGATCTTGAAGTGCGCCAAGGTGCACTATTCCCTATCACTCAATATTTCCGCACGTTCGCCTGCAGCCAGGTCAAAATTACGTGACCCGGCTACCGATTTCAAGTAATGCACTTTGCACTTGGCACTTGGCACTTCAAACGCTGCTTGGAATTTGAATTAGTGTTAATGGATGATTCTACATAAAGTCTATAATAAATTGATGCACTGTATAAAGTGGAAAAACTAAGCAAAATAAAGAAGTTTCAGCTTTCATGGGCAAATGATAATTTAATAAGCCTATAGGCTATTAATGAGCTATATAGGTATAGTAATCCTCAAATGTCTCATAATATTAAGCCAATTTCTGTACTACCCTCGCCTATGTTACAATCCTTCTTGAAATCAGTTTGAGTTACACCATGTTGCTTCTTATTTTTCTTGTTCTACTTCGATTGAAGTTTATTGTAGACTGCATTGAATCAAATCCAAAGCAAATCATATTTACACTTATGTGAGTGAGTTGATCGATAGCCTTTTTTTATCGAAAGCCTCCACAAACATTTCAATGAATCAGACACATTTTTCTAGCGTGTCCGCAGTTTGCAGCAATGTTGCAATTTCTTCTTCATGCCCGCTGCTATTCTTGATATTTGCAATTATTTGCAGTGCTTTGGGTAGGCGATATTTTAATTTGTATATATTCATACTGGAAAAAATCAATTCATTAGATTTCTGACAAGAACTTGCGCAGTTATGTTAGACCGAATTTTTGGTGCCTCATTTTTAAAGTGATTGACAAAATAGTAATATTCCAGTCACAACAAAGAACTCCGGAGTTTAGTATGCTTGACTTCGAGATAACATGTACCTTAATAATTAAAAACAAAAAAATGTTCAGAGTGAAGTTTTTGTATGAAAAACGTTTTTATTGCAGTCAATTTCGACTTCAAAGTGAATATGGTGGCAGGCGCTTCAAAAACGTTGTGATTCCCCGCTTTTTGGGATAGTTACTTCTTATGTACAGCGACTTCATATAAATATACTAATGGGCGTGTCCCGTACAGACTCGCCACTCATGTTTATGTTTTACAAGTTAACGTTTTTTCTTGTTTTCAATATCATATGATTTGAAATGTTGTTTTATTTTTATATTGATCACTACGAATATAATTTAAGATATGCATGCTACACAATGGGTTCATTTCTGCAGAATATATTGTTTTTAAATTGATGGTTGCTCCAGAAGTGGCGAGAGGGCCTTCCATATCATGTTCACTTACTTTTGGCAACAAATGACGGTAACTGTAGCATTTTCTTCACTTTTGAAAAAAGTATGGCTCATTGTTGCCACCAGCTCAGAAGCTACACTAAACCGTACATTTTTTGGGGCGTGTTGGTAGCCGATGGACCACCATTGAATTTTTGTGCCATTGGTACCGAAAAGAAACTCAGCACTGAACAAAATCTTACGGCGAAAAAGAGAATTAAATTCCAACCGTTCAAGCGTTCAATCACTGAACTTTTGAACATTTTGCATGTTGATTTGCCAAACAAATATAGAAAAAAGAAACCCTCTATTCGAAGTGCATACACCAATACATACAAAAGTTTTTATTGCTTCGGTACACGCAGAAACATAACGAATAACAAGTTGATCGTTTGTGTAATTTTTGCTGAGGGTTTATGCAAAGAACTCCGTGTGTGCATGTATGTGTGTGTGTGTCTGCTGTGCGTAATTGTTCATTTGGGCACACTGTGCGGCATTTGTTTGTGCATATTTTTCCAGGGTTTTCCAGTTGGTATAAATAGTTCAATATGATATGCAGCACATTTTCAACATTTTAAACAAGTTTCCAATAGCCAATCTCAAAATTTTAGTTGAGATAAGGATTTTCCAACTCGAATAGAAATGCAACGCCAGATGTCGCTCTTCCATGACAAACTCAAATTGGTAATTCTTACATTTTTCCAATAAGCAATTGTTTAACAAAATACACGCTAGAGTGCGCCACCTTTAATGAAAATCCGTTTAACTTGGCAACATTTTCCCAATAAGCACTTAGAGTGACCATATGCTATCAAAATAGAACTACTACCTGTTTGTGAGGCAAGGAAGAAACGAAAGAAAAAAACTCTATTTCATGCAGTTTAATTAATCAAATTTTCAAATGAAAGTAAGCGCAGCTAATTAAATGGTTTGCCGCAGGATTTTTTCCTCCGTTTCTTTGTTTTTTTTTTTCAGATATATTTTGTTTAACGAAATTCAATTTGTAAAGGCTGACAATATCCTTGCTCGATATGAATGAAATGAAGCGATGTCTATTTGTGTTGTTCGAATAAAGGGTTTACTTAATCAAACAGCCTGCCTATTTCATAGATACATGCTTGTCTGAGTAGGCGTGTAGGTGATGACGCAAGGATTTCTTCTATTTTTTTTTTGTCTTTCTCAAATTAAAAGAATATGCAGCTAGCTGTAGCTGAAGTTTGCTATTAGAAACGCATTAAAACAGCTACTGCCCACAGCATTAAAAAGGCAAGCAAATGATCGGCGGTAGCTTTTAAAAATCGATTATTAACCTTATAGATACTTTTTACTTTGTGCATGTAGATACAGATACAGATATAGCGCTGCGCTGCGCTGATCCTTTGCGTTCTTTATGTCTTATAAACTGAACTGTTGCTGCAGGTGCGTGATTTGAATTACAATTTTCTTTTTTTTTAATTTTATGAATTTATAATGCTGCCTGATTGTATTGCACCAATTAAATGCAACTCTGGCTACTTAACGGTATTTATAAGTAGTACAATATGGCAACATTGTTGCTGATTTATATGATCGCAATTAAATTCTGCAAGTTTCGTGCCTTGTTATAAACTTCAGAGCAAACTAAAGAAGACTTTGAGTTCGATAACTGACCAGGCTCAACTTGTAAATTGTTTCAGAATTATGAATGTATGTTACATATCTACAAGTATATTCTTAAATACGAGTATTCAGTAGAATACAGTGTCCCAATACAGTCTTCGTACAGCAGTAAAATTTAAACGCTTTGAAAAAATATATAACCAAATAATTCTCCATTTAATCTAATATTCGCTTTCTTACTATTGGCTACAATTATTATGGAGCGTTTTCAAAAAACCTAAAAATGGGAGCAAATTTCTATGGAAGCAATCCCTTAAAGTGGAGTAGGCATGTCAATTTAATACTAGTTATCTTAAGAGAAAAAAGGAGAGTCGAAATGTACAATCTTGAAGTATCTACTTTTTATAGTTTCCGAGATATGTTCGTTCAAACAGATGGTCGGTTGGACGGACGGACATATCTACATATATCGACTCGTCTTCCGATGCTGATCAAATATATATATATATACATACATATATACTTTGTAGTGTCTGCCATGCCTCCCACTGCCTGTTATATAAATTTACACAAACTTAATATACCCTTTTACTCTATGGGTACATAAGGCTTATAAAGCGCACAAAACAGCGATTTTTTGTGTGGATGTAATGGATTTTCTTCGCTCTCCAAATGCATCAATATTGCTTATTGACATGCGCATTGAGGCAATGATGAGCTTCATCACTGAACAGAATACTGCAGTAAAAGAGTCAGTTGACTTCCAGTTGATTTTTCTGCACATTGACCGAATGTACGGCTCAAACAATGGTCATTCGGCTTTAATTCTGAATCTAATAAGATCGTAGACGGAGAACTTTACGTAAAATTGTACTTGGAATAAGTATAAAATTGTTAAAATATGTATAAAAATCGAACTCCATGGACAAAACTGTACTCAAGTCAAGTACAAATTCATAAATCAATCTCTGAGAGCAGCAAATTAACCTGAAATCAAAATCAAATGTACTCTCTCAGCTGCTCTTATTCCTTCGCATCGACAGTAAATGGGAAAAAGCAACGGGCTGTGATTCGGCAACTCCATGTGTTGAATACCTGTTAGCCGAGGTAGTTAAGACGTTGACTATTCAATTCAATATTATCTTTTCTTCAAATCAAGCTCAGTAGAGCTTGAAGAGGGTGTAAATTTAAGAATTTCAGCACAGTTCTTGCACCAAGAACTTGTAATTGGTCTAATAAAATCCATAATCACTTTCGCTATCGCTATGGATCAATTCACGTAGGGAAATCGGGGTGCTTTTTATCAATGTACATTTTGAAATTTCAACAAACCCAATGAACCCAGCCTTCAAATATTGCTAAAATTACTTTGAAGTGTTTTGAAACACTGACAATTTGAACTAAAGACGGCAATCAGTTTGATATTTATGTACATATCAGGGCGAAACAATGGAGTCGGAACTAAAGCCGCGCTCAGATGTGCAAAATTTAACATGTTAAATTTAAAACGCAATACTAAACAAATCTCAAGAATCGTAGTTGAAAAACTTCAAACTAATGAAATTTTAAATTAAACTTGTAGAGCGTATCTACTGTGAGTTTGCTTGCTCTTCGCGAAGTCAAACAACTTTGTTGTCAGATAGACGGACACGGCTACTCATTGTGCTGATCACGAATACTACTTCACGAAAACTACTTCATGGTAACTCCGCTGGCTTCATTTGTTATGTTTTATACATTTTAACAATTCAACAAACTCAAATATATGTACATACATAGATACACCGCTTACAAAAGTGTTTTTTTTTTTGTATGCAGGGTGCTATTAGCTGCTGTACGAAGACTTTAGTGGAACACTGTATATATATGTACATATATACTCTCTTAAGTAGTAAAGTATCTTGTGAGTATATTTGTCTCGATTTCTGCTGTTGCAGCTGTCCCGTATATTTGGCACAGCCTACAAGACGCCGCCGCTGTCAGAATCCCATTTTCAAGATTGCTATACTCTCCACCCCCTCCACTCTTTAACAACATACTCATGTCTAGCATTGGGGCTTTGCTATGTAAAAATTATTATGACGGCAAATGTCGATTGCGACACTGACACTGGCCGATGTTCTGTCCTATAGTCATCAGTAGTCATCATCATGATCATCGTCATCGTCATCGTCATAAAAATAATCAGTGGCGACAACGACAGCGACGGCGGCATTGCACGGCTTACGCAAATGAATTGAATGAATTGCACTTGAGGCTGTGTGTAGACGGGGTTCGGTTCGCCTGCCCAGGACTGGACTCAACTGAACTGAACTGAACTGAACTGAACTGAATTAGCGGCGGCAGCAGCAGCAGCAGCAACAGCAGCAGCAGCAGCGTCGGCTCGTGGCTTGTTCAGCATTCATTGTGTGTTGCGTTTGATATGTAAATCGTCAGAATCACACAGAAAAGTGCTCATTTCATTCTCATTCTGCTGTTTTTGTTGCCGCTGTCAAATCGGATCGGAAGCACGTGTCAAATGCGGCGGCCTGGCCTGGTCTGGTCAGGTCTGGTCTGGCATTGATTCAAGTGACGATGTTTGCATTGTATTGGATTGGATTGAAGTTTTTGGCGGCGACAGTTTTCGAGTCAAGAATAGACAGAACAACGATTTCCGTCTTTTTGCAAATTGGTTTATTTTATATATATATATATATATTTTTTTTTTTTTTTTTTGTATTTTGGCACGCACCAGCGCATTGATTATGCGTCACCATTGAGCTGGAGACAGGATTACTTACGTACGTCAGTACAAGTGTATAGAAGTTGTAAAAGTGCACTGTCGGTTCTGTGGATCAAGCAGTCACTGCTAGTGTAATGCGGGATGCAGGGCTTCATTCATAAAATTCAGAATATTTAATTAAAAACTGAATATGGAACATGTGTGTACGTTTTATATTTTTCACACTGCACAGAGATTTAAGATTTTACGACATAGAACCGTATATCCAAAATATCTATTATAAATTTCACTTTATTGTATATAAAATATATTTTATGCAAGTTTTTATTCAATGAAGTTACTCAGCCTCAGAGGAGTCAGTGCACCATATACAAAATTTGAGTGTTTAGAAATGGCTTTGGCGACATAATAACTACACTGATGTAAAAAATCATTATTTCCGCACTTGACTTGATCCATAGGATTATCTTAAACAAAGTACAAAATCTTTGGTGCAAGAACTTATTTTTCAAACCCAAAATTCTTAAATTTACCCATCTTCTAGCTCTATTGAGCTATCGAATCATGACACATGCGAACGGTGCTGAGAAGTTACATCGTCTTAACTACCATGGAGATATCCAGAGAATCAATTGCCCATTGCTGTTCCCATGTACTGTCGGCGCAAAAAAATTGGAGCAGCTGAGAGAGTAAATTAGATTTTGTTTTTTCCTGCTCTCAGAGATTGAAGATTCAAGTCAAAAAGAAGAAGTTATTTGACCTTCTGACACTTTAGTACTTGACTTGAGTACAGATTTTAAGAATTTAATAAATACTATGTCATCAAATTTGTGGACTATGTCACTATAGAAAACTATTCTTTAAAACATTTGCTTAAATCCAGTTCAAAAATTGGTTTTCTCAGCTGCAGCACGACAAAAAAAAGGTCGGGAAGCGCATTTGAAACATGCTTTTGATGATCTTTGAAATATAATTTTTGAGCAATTGTATTAAAATGTTTGCTACCTTGGCATTTATACACTGCAAGTATTTCATTGGAGAATACGGTTACAGATTTCTGATGTAGGTTTTTCAATGCATGAACCCACTTTTTGTGTGGAGCTTTGTCTTTTTTTAATAGTAAAAAAAAGGAACATTTTCGACTACAAAAACACTTTTTTTTGTCAACATTTAATAAACAGCGAAAGCTAAAAAATCTCACTTTTGCTTTTCGCAGCGATGTTTTAACATCATCTAACTATATAAAAAAAAAAAAAAAAAAAAAAAAAACCTAGTGGAAACAACAATAAGGACAATGAAAAGATCATGTAGATGAAATCAAATGGAATGCTTGCTATTGAAATCTTTTCGTTTTGCGTTGACAAGGATCATTTGGCTATTGTAAGGATGCACACACATATGTGCAGAGCTACTAGAAAGAGATAGCTGCAATGCAAGAAATTTACTGCTTTTCAAATGATTTTGTAAAATGCAAAAAAGAAAAAAATGCATTTTTCTTTGAGACAGCAAAGAAAAACGTCTAAAGGAAAAATAGGACTTTAATGTCTTTGAATAGAATGAAAGATAGAAAATCCAAAAGCAAAGCAAAGCAAATCAGTTAACATGATCCTTAGGCAAAGGAGCACAGTGGCTTTGTGTATTTATAAATGTGTGTATGTGTGTGTGTGTGTGTGTGTGTGTGTGTGTGTGTGTGTGTGTGTGTGTGTGTGTGTGTGTAGCTGCAGACACAACGGAAAATTGTAGCTGCATGTATTTGTAGAAGAAAAGAAATCGAAAGGACAAAGCAGTATTTCTACAGCAAAAATAAGGTTAAACAAAAGCAAAGAGAGAAAGAGAGATAGAGAGATAGAGAGCGCGCGCATAGTAACAAGCATGTAGTTAGATTGGGAAAATCCTGTACAAGAATGCACTATAAATCATATTAAAGGAAAGTTTCTACAGTGCTTTAACAGTGCCATAACAGACAGCGCTGTTAAGCGTCTAGTACAGGTTACAGCCCGCATGAATGTCCTTTGACCTACGCTGAAGCGTTGCTACCTGTAGACAGCTAACAGGCGCCGTCGCTTAACAGAGCGCAAGTGTGCGAGCAAGAGCGAAAACATAGTTTAACAGCAAAGGATACGATACAATGCACCCCTGTCACTGTCAATGTAGTATAGTAATCGAGGGTGAGTGAGTGAGTAAGTGAGTGAGTTTGTCTGTCTGTCTGTCTAAACAAGAGAGAGGGAGGAAAGGATCAGTTAGGATCACTTGTACAATACGCATGCGCAAACCAAACTGATTGCGCAGCGCAGCGCAGCGCAGAGTTTGAAATGTTGCAGGTAAAGTCGACTGCGCTGCTACTGTTGTATCTGCTGTCAATGTCGTCGTTTTCGTCGTCGTTGTCGTCGTCGTCGCAGAGTATTTAAAGCGTGCTGCACAGGACGAGGTTTATCATTACGGAATTTGATTCCAAACAGTATACACTAAAACGTTACAGAGTGTTTTACACTACGTAAATACTTAAGACTTTTTTTTTTTTTGCTTTGGATTAACTAACATAGTCAGACAGACAGACAGACACCATGGCCAGTATTTGTATGCCAACACCGAGCAGCTATCAACAATTTCAACTGAATAATGGCAATATTATGTTGCTGTCCTCGTCGACGCCAACACCCATGCTACAACTGCAACAACAACAGCACTTTAATCAGCAGCAACAACAACAACTGCGGCAGTCAGCAACAATTGCACCCAAAGTGCTCGGCAACAGTCAACTACAAAATATACAAGTCGCCGCCGCGGGTTTGTCGCCCATGCTGCAAAAGAAGAAGTACTCGTATACGCCAAATATGCCATACGGCGGAGAACACATGCCGTCCGTGGCACGTCGTAATGCACGTGAACGTAATCGTGTCAAACAAGTGAACAATGGCTTTGTCAATCTGCGTCAACATTTGCCACAAACTGTCATCAATACACTGTCACATGGTGGACGCGGTGCCAGTAAAAAACTCTCCAAAGTTGATACGCTACGCATTGCTGTTGAATATATACGTGGTCTGCAGGATTTGCTCGAGGATACGCCACAGCATCAGCATCGGCATCATCACAGCATGCCCATACAGTCGGACGATTCGAGCAATGATGGCAGCTATGATTACTCATTGGATAGTCCACATACGGCGGCAACAACAACAACATCGTCGCACTATCAATATCACTCAGAACAGTCTGCATCGCCCACACCATCCTACAGCGATGCCAGTGATCTGAGCTATATGCAGCAGCATATTAAACAGGAGCTACAGCAGGACCAACAGCAGCAACAGCAACAGCAGCAACAACAGCAACTCCAACTGCAGCAGCACGAATTCAAATTTGAACCCTTCGATAGCTACAGTGATGAACAACCAGATGATGAGGAGCTGCTCGATTACATTTCATCATGGCAGGAGCAGTGACAAGTGACAAGTGTAAAAAAGAACCAATTGTGTAAATAGTTCCATGAGCTTTGCTGTTGCTGTGCCTTGTAGTAAACTCTCAGCGCTCTGCACTCCAATACTACACATCCTTATATGCTTAATACACATAAAACTTCCCCAGCTGTGCTTCAAAGTGACGCAAAATTAAAAAAAAAAGAAATGCGTCGCAAGTTTATTTCCAAAAAAAAAAATGAACAAACTTTTTTTTTATAGTCTCTTAAGGTAGTTTTACAAATGGAAGACAATGATATAAAACATTTTTTTTTGTTTTTTTTTTAATATTTTAAGTTTAATTTTAAGTACAACAACAAACATGGAAGACACTAAACTAGTTCTAAGTATATTTTTAAATAAAATGAGTCAAAAATCATGAAAAACCAAAAATTACAAAACTCTTTTTACTTTCGGCTGCATTGGAAATGAATCCTGAAATGAAATCCTTTCAAAAATTGCAAACAAAAGAAATGAAAAGCAAATTTCAAAACGCAAAACATTTAACAAAAATTGTTACGAAGCATCATAAAGACTTTGAAAAAAACAGGCGCTCAGACGTAACTTCTTATAAAAAACACGAGGCATTTCTCATAGCCTTCGGATTGGTCAAAAGACCTCACCTCAAATCGGTGTGCAATGCTGTTTATGATTTGCCTCATTCTGGAGGTCTATTCACCTCATCGAATGAACAGAACGATAACAAAAAAATTCAAACTCTGTGGGAATAGTATAAATATCCTTGAAAATTATGGACCAGATAGCAGCTGCCGTTGGGATCTCGTTTGGATTGTGTAAGTTCTTCCAAAAACGACCTATGAACAATGTTTCGAAGAAAACAGGTTATAGTTCACAGAAATTTCATCTGTTTTATGTTAAGCCTATAAAATATGGTAAACATCAGACTACTATATAATATAGTTTACATACAATTATATATTTGCAATAAGGAGCCTTAGACATGGTACTTATTCTATTTGCATGCAATAGAAGTAACTCTCTTCAGACCGATTCGCATCGGAATATATATATAACACAAAAAGAGTTAATCAACTACATAACAAACCAGACAGACTGGCGGAGCTGGCTATATTGATTCTGCATGTCTAGTTGATCTATGTTGTTTCATTTGAAGCGTTACAAAACTTTCAGACAACGTGATATTATAATAACTAGAGTTCTCTCAGTGCTCGAAATTCCTCCTTTTGTCTTAAAAGTTCCCAATAAAAAAAAAGTATCAATAATGCAGCAGTAACACCAAAAAAACATTCTTCTCTAAAGCAACGCTGTCCAGCTATAATTACGTTGTATTTTGCCACACTGTACAGTATCTAAGAAGGATTCGCATAAAATATCGCGCAGTGCAAAGCAGATACATACAGGGTGCTCTCTTTTTGGACAGCGCTGCTCTAAATCAGTAACGCCCAACAACAAAAAAAAAAAACGGCAATAAGTGAGCAATTTATTTGCAATTAATGCATATTTGTATCGAATTTTTGCTTTCTTGCTTTAAATACTATTTGTTTGATTCCTCTTCTTTTGAAATTTTACCAACAAAAACTCTATCAGAAACACAGCCAACTGATGAGCGCCAATTGTTGGCAAGGGCGCCCACAACAGTTTCGAGCCTAACGTCAAGCTGCTCGACCGACATGCTCTGCAATGTGAATCGCCTTTAAGAGCACGACATCTATTTATTCTACCAACTGAAAGTAAATTAATCGAAAGAAACAACACAGAGAGCAGCTATACGGAATGGACTTTTTTGTTGTTATTTTTTAGCAAATTGAGAGCGCTGAGAGAAAGGAAAGAACTCAGGTCTTTGTAATTGGCCGAGAGCATTACATGGATTTTACCTACCTTAGCGAGAGTATTTAGAAAAAAAATTACATTCCTGCTCATCTTTACAACGTATCCAACAGAGTGGGGTGGGGACAATTGGGGAAAGGGTCATGGTAGACGGCACAGGAACTGAGATGCAAATTGATGTAACATTTTTATTTTCATAACAATTTCTATCTTCATATATAAACTACATTGAAGTCTAGTCAAGGGGGCGAAGGGTAATGGGGAAAAGGTCACATGGGGGAAATGGGACAGAGGGAGAACGGGACAGGTTGATGAGTTGCAAGGGGGAAGGAGGGTAACATTTTTGTTTTTATAACTTTTTATATATCCACAGATAAACTGAGCAGATGAACCCTACTAAGGGGAGCAACGGTTGAAATGGAAGAAGAGGTAGGCAATTTTATTACCATTTTATTTACAAAAATTACCTTGAGCCAGCTAAAATTCATATTTACATTAAAAATTTAATCTTTCAGCAACCCTTTGTTGGACGCTGTAATGTTTCCATGACTCTATTTCCAAATGTCAGACTATATAATTACGGAAACGCTTCTCAGCACAAGAAATGGGTTGTCTCCGCTATCGGTTAATCGTGGAGACGTATGAAGTTTCATAGAATATATTTAATAGAAATTTTAGCTGATCATAATGAGCCAAAGTTTCAATTGAAGCGAAATAGCGTTGAATTAGCCTATGACGGGGAAATAAAACTTAAAACATGCGAGAAACTTGCAAATACTTTCCAAACCAATTCACACTCGCGTCATGGCAACGCAAAACAGGATGATTTTGTAGACCAGTCAGCAAAAGGACACTCAGCGCCTGCTACGCGACAACGCACAACGAGCGGAAATGAGAAAAATATTTTACAAAAATTACCTATTTAATTTTAGAATGGATAGCGGAAGCGCACAGTCACGCCTGAAAGCAGCCAGAGGAGGAACGAAGTGCGCGGATAGAGCACGTGGCAAAAGTGCTAAACTTGCAACGAAACGAACCAAAAGGACGAAAATGCAAAATAATGCACTTCCGGTTAAGCAGCGCGAAGCACGAAGCGCGCCACCCCAACCCACAATTCTAGATAAGAGTCGCCCAACCGTACCGAACGGAACGCAACAGAACCGAACCGAACCGAACCGAACCGCACCCAAAACCAATTCAATGCAAGTCTAATAAAATCCAAAAACCCAACCCAAGCCAACCCAAGCCAACACTACCTTTAGCTATATTGAGTGAGACAAGCGTGTGCCGTGCAGGACATGGACACACCCAGCTCGGAATCAGAAACAAAAAAAAAAAACAAAAAAACAGAAAAAAAACAAATGTTTAAGGAAACGCTCACATTTGCAGCTCATTAGAAATGCAGGAATGCCGATTCGTCATCTTTGCAACGTTCTCAACGTCTTTGTCTGCTTGCCAAAGACAGGCGTTGATGAAAAGGTCCTGCTTGCACTGCCACGCCCACAATTGGCTTAAATGTTGTCTACGCTGCTGTTATGGCACATACATAAATAAATTATGCAAAAATACTTGCGCGATCAGTCGAGTAAGCGATCGAAAGGACACGTGCAGCAGCGGAAGTTGCCGGGCGAACGATCCCTAGAAACAGCAGCACAATTCCTCCCCTGATGCTGCTGACGAACAGGACAACAACGAGAACGAGAACGACAACGATGACGATGACGACCGGAAACAATCAAAGCAAGCCATCAAATTTGATGCTAAAATTGCGATATTCGACAGAAAAGAAAGTAGATTTAAAACGAGACAACTGAAGCGAGGAGAGGCTATAAGCAAGCAAAAACTAACGAGGGCTGCTTGATGTGTTTTGGAGAAATGCGCTAAAATAGTTTTAGATTCCATCGTTGCCATCTCACTGGAAGGAACGAAAGAAGGAATTCCTAAAAATGCGATCTCAGTCAATCTAGAAGTTGGCAGAATATAACTCCAACATGCGAACAATCTCACCTACAATATATTTAACACTCAGCTTCGGCAAGAACAAAAGGTGCTAATACCAAACCACTCTCGAATAGAACACATCAACATCCTACGTACAACAACGTTGGACAATCTGTTGAATGGAGATACGGAGGCGTTCTGGTGTTTACGAAATTTGGACGCGACTTTGACACGATTAAAAGGGAGGCTACATGAAGATTACTAATCCTGCACCTAAAGAGACTGATGGGACCTAAAATACCACTCTAAAATATGATACTGTTGGGCAGCAGTTGAGCTTTGTTCGAAATTTCAAATGTTCAAAATCTGTTTACTTACAGCAGGGAGGAAATTCCCTTTTGGATCCGCGCTTGTGGAATAACGTATATTTTATTTAAATTTTTCCATTTTTGATCATCCAGCTAGACTATTATTTGAAAGTAGCTTCTTATACCCTACATATAAAGCATGAAGAGTCATTGTGTCTGATAGTTTGTAGCGCTTTAAAGAAAGCTATGAATTTCCAAATTGGTATTGGAGTTACAAACTGACATAGAGATTACAACATTTCTGCAGATTGGATCCACAATAGCACAAAAAAAGCGTTAATTTCTTTACAACAATGGCCACCATATTTCCCACACTTGAACCCAATGGATTTTTCCATATGGGTCATTCTGCAGGCCAAAGTGTCAACTAAAAAATATGACACGTTCACCACCTTAAAGATTGTTCTTCGCCGAGAATGCGACAAAATATCATCGTACCGCATTCGTGCAGCGTGTAAAACCTTCCCGGACAAACTCAATGCTATTATCTACGCTAAGGGTGGCTACATAGAACAAAAATATTTGCACGATATACTGAAGTTTTAAATTTAAAAAATACCTAAAAATTGACCAAATTATAGCATTTTTAATTGGTAACATTTCGAGCGCCGTCTCTGTTAATGTAGGTGGTTTGCTCCCAACAGACACCTAAACCGTCTAACCGATTGCGCTTATACTTCAGTTAGGCCAGCAAAGGGATCCTGTGAATAGCTGGCTGTGCTATGTCACTTACTTAGAATATAGTACACCTTGACTTGCGTTAAAAAAATTGGTTTGGCATATTTTCTTAGCCTAATTTTTAATATTGTTTGAAGAAAGCAAAATTCGAAATTCAAATCGAGGCCTACTACAAGGAAATTTGTGGCTGAATGTTAAGGCCGAACTATTTGAAGCAGATGGATAAGATTTGGTACATATGTGGAGTGCGCTCGGAACAATAAAATCAATTGGAAAAATGGGCCTTTATATTACAGCAGAATGTTACTTGAGGTCAATGATGAAGCGAACTGTTCTGTAGCCCGATATAATGTAGCCGCTGCACTTCATTCCGTCAACCACTTCTACAATAAAGCCAAATCTATACAATTTCTTATCGGATACAATGCATCGCAAGTAATAATTTTAGGCAAATCAGTTTTTATTTATAACTAAATGGTCGACATATTCTTTTCTTTATTGTTACTACTTGAATGCATGTGATTAAATGTTCATAGTTTTTATTCGCTTTTATGAAATTATTAACATTAATATTAATATTGAATTTGTTTTTTTTTTTGTGTGCAGGGCACTACTACTCTTGCTCTTCCATCGCTGAGACAATATCGTATTTAATGTAATAGAATACATTATCAAATTTATTAAGAACCAAAGTTCTTAAGAAGGTCCCTTCGAATGGATTCATTACTGACTTGAGAACAATCAAAATATCAGAATTCTGCATCCGTCGAGCACTTATCACCTCAAATGAAACGAGTTCGGTCGGAGGCAATACATGAGTATAAAAGCTTTGAATTAGTTGCTCTCCGATTATATTGAGTCCCAACCATTTCACTTCTGCATTGTCATAGTACATAGTCCACATATGCTGCAGCGCACAAAGAAAATTCAAACAAATCGAAAATAAATATTTATATGAAAAACTAATTGATCCTTTCGTTTGTACTACTTACACTGCGAATGATGTCCATGGTCTCAAACAAAAGCCACACAAAGTTTTCGGCAATTTCTTGAATCGACTCCATTTTTGAGAATGCTTTGAAAAGTTGTGACAAATTATGAGAAAAACTTTTTTTGCATGAGAAGCCACGCCTGCTACAAATCAAAAGGAAAAGCTGACTTAGGTAGAACCGAACGCTCCTTGAATACGAAATACTTGCTATTGAGTCTATGAATGCTGTAGTGATTATATGAAGCCTCAACCACTAATAAAGTTTTATCGGGGAAACTACTCCAAAATGTGGATGAAACATCATCGTTAATATAGTCGTCTGTGTATAGTCTCAGTCCTTAAGAAGCAGGCGTATCAAATTTCAGTTTGGAATTGGCGATAGTAGAAAATTAGTGGCTAGCGATGGACAATACTTTGAATAATTCTTTGCACGATAAAGCCTTCAGTTTTTGAAGGAGAACGCTACGAATTGAAACACCCAATGTGTACGAGTATACAAAAGGCTGTCTTTGAAAGTTTTTGCTCAGATAGATAGACAGTATATCTGTTTAATTGGGGCTAAATCCAGCATAAAATTTCTCAAGCTGAGACAAAAATTACGTTTTTATACCAACATAAAAGGGCTACAATGGGCCAACATGAGATTTTAGGCAAATCAGATTTTATTTATACTGAGAAGACACATTTTTATATGTTGTTAATTGAGAGATTAAATTACATTAAATGTAGTCTAAATTGCATAGGAAAAATGTAAAAAAAATAAAGGAAATGAAATGAAATTTTTTTTAAAAAGGCAGGAATTTTCTTATGCCGAATTAGCCAGCTTCTGGCACCGTTTCTTGAAGAGACATAATATCCTGACCGATGTAAAATATTCCATCAATTTGTTCCAATAAGAGACTTCGCAAAAATGGTTGATTGGTTGGTTCGATGTTACCAGAAAAGGCTGTAAGGATATACGAAGTCTCTACCACTTCTATTGTTAGCACATTAATTGCAACGAGATTGTTCTGATCGATTTTAGTGTAAAACTCTTTAATCGCATCTCGACCGGACAACGTATGATGCAGCCACTTCATTCTGGCGTTCTCCGAGTAGATTGAGTGAATGTCCTGCAGCGCATAAAGAAAATACAAACAAAATGAAAAATAATTAATTTAAGCTAAAAATTATTTGATTTTTATGCATGCACTTACTTCGCGATTTCCGTTCATCATTTTTACAATCGCGCGCGTAAAAGCGTTAGCAATATACTCAACGCACGAATCTATTTCAAGAACATCCATTTTTCACAAATTTTCGAACTGCGACAAATAATTGAAAATGTCTCTGCAGGAAAACCGAAGCCTACTGCGAGTGCTAAATCGAAAACTTTTGAAAACTAACAAATGTGTCAGAAGTGTCAAAAAGCTGCTAGATTTGATTGCACAGAAGGACTTAGGGTTGTCGTAGATTTCAAAAATTCAATTAAAAACCGAATGGAGTTTTTGCAGATTTACTTCTTCTTCTATTTTTTTTGGGATGTGTAACTGAATTATTTATTTTATATTATAATAATAAATTTATTTTTAAAAAATATATTGTACAAAGTAAAATTGCGACTTGCGTTGGCAACAAGAAAAATTCACTGTCTTTGGCAACTCTAAACTTATTAAATATTTTTAGCTGTCATTCGTTGTTGTTGGCTAAATCGAGGCTGGTGATTTCGGACTGAAATATTTGACTTGGATCCGAATTGGCATGAAAGAAGTTTCTGTGACAAAGCGGTACAAGCGCAAAAGTGAACTTCGGTAGAATCGAAGCTTTATTACTCTTCATAAGGTCCACAAAAATCACTATGAAGTGTTTTTATGATGCAGTGATCATTTGACGCCTTCGTTCCTTTCGGTGATACATTTTTTTCTATAAGAAACACATACTTCATTATTATTTTATTAATTTTCAACCATTGGTGACAAACACAACCGACTATAATGCTTATAGTCTCCAAAATCTCAATTTTGAAACACACGGAAAGATGAACAGGCTATATCGACTGAGCTTCAGCTAAAAAGTACAAGAAAATTGTTTATAGAACGAAAACGCTTCTTTGGTATTTATTTTGTCGTCTTCAATCTAATTCCCATGGAATAAACTACTCCTAGTTCAAAACTTCTTCCAATATTTTAAATACTATACTTATGGACGATTTTTGTAAGAATTTTCGACGAATTTTTCTACTAAATCGTCTCAAAACGCTCTCCATGGAGTGGTCACTCGAGACGTGGTAGCAGAAAAGAAACACACACACACACACAAGACCATGTCAGTTTAATACGCAGCTTACGGAAGGACTGTAATGTTGTTTTTGGGATCAAATCAGCTCATGCAATTTTCTTGGCAGCACACACATTTCGAAATTTTCTTGACATCGGAGACTGCATAAAGTATATACATATATGCTTGATCAGCTCGACGAGGCGAATCGAACTAACCATGTCCCTCTGTCCGCTGACGGTGTGAATCAAATCTAGTTACTCATTTTTTGAGACATCGCTTTGAAATCGGGTCTGAAAACTTTCGATGGTCATAGGCTAAACATATGTCACAATGACCATGCCACGCCCACTTTAAGATTTGCGCCCATACAAACTCACAAACTCCCACTTTTCGAGTTTCGTATGTAAAACTTTTTTAATACAGTCAATATCAAGCTTCGCTTAGTTATTAATGGGCGTGTCCTCCCCACAGAGTGGTTCAACTCTTTTGGAGAGAACGAAGGTATGATCTAAAGCACTACATATTTTACCATTATCTGTATTCATTGGGTGTATTTCCCTATTAGGTGTAATTTTGATCTAAAATCATAACTCTTTATCAATAGACAATTGGGCGAACTCTACTACTATAAATTTAAATCTAATTCTAGCAATAGTAATTTGTGTAACATGGCACACTACTCTTGCAGATTTGTTGTGCAACCCTCGCTTTTCAATTTAACAATATGTTCTTCGATGTCAGCTTAAGTAGCGCAGAGCATTTCATTGTCAACGGATATCAGCGAGGGAGAGTGAAGCTTCACTTTGGCCCAAATAATGAGAGCAAAAGTGTGCATGTCCTTTCGTATATACCTTTTGGTACTACGGATACAGTAGAGCAAACGTTAGAAGGTGTCAAAATACAAGCTAAGCCAATGATCCAATAGCAATGCTTCGATCCTTTGAACCTTCGATCGATCAATCGATAGATCGCCGTTGTCCTGCAGTATTTTATGCAATTTTGCGAAACAATTTTTTTTTCTTCTTTTTTGGCAATTCCGGCTTTTAGTTATTTTATTTCTTAGACTTATTAAGATTTATTCTTAGATTTTTTCTCTTTTTGGTTTTTTGGTTTTTTTTTTTGTATGCTAAGCGCTCAGCCGGGCTTAGCTGCAGCTCAAATATCCTTTGCGCTACTGCGAGTATTTGATCTGATCTGATCTGATCTGATCTGATGAATTCGATGCTAGCCCAGCCGATCTGTGCGAGCAGACCAACTGCGAGTTTCGTCTGCGAGCGTGCCAGGAAGTAACTTCTTTTGTGCCGCATCGGTTTTGTGCGTCCTTCATGTCCTTCAATTGTACGCTCATTGTGTCCTTCGTCATTCACTACACTCAGCATCGTATGTTCAACAATATGAATATTCAGGAAGTGCGTATTTATTTTGCATTTATTTATTTATGTGTACACAGATTTTTCTATGTATTGATGTCCGCTCAAGTCCTTTCTGTAGCACCACGCTACTACTCGTCCCAATGTATGCATGTATGTATGTATGTATGTATGTATGTATGTATGTATGTATGTATGTGTGTATGTATGTATATGTGCATGTCCTTTTTCGCTCCCATCTAGCCTTGTCATGGCGCATTGATTCTAAGTGCATGTAACACAAATTTTTATGTTCCTTTCCAAAAGCATTTTTTGATATTTATTTTCAATTTTAATGAATAGCTTCAGCTCACTCGCACTTACACTACTATCGTAGCTAGATCTTTATAGCACTTACATACACTATTGTAGTAATCCGATACTAATGTTAGTTGTGCTTCATGTCGCAATTCAAACGAAAAGAAAATGCCATCTACAAACGCCCACGGGAGCTGTTCAGTCAGTCACTTGTTCACATGAATTATGAATGTTTTTCTTTCAGTTTCGAAATCTTTCATTTCAAATGGTAACTATCTATGTGTATATTGCGAACCAATACAAGATTTATGACACTTGGCGCATATGTCAAAATATGAGTACACATGTCCTTCGACGTAGCTGCAACTACTGCATCAACGATTCCTGCTAGTTCTCTGTTTGTATAAAGATATATAGTTATAAAGATACTCGTATGTAGATACTCTGTATCTAACTACAATATACTTGTATGTAGAGTGCATGGTCTGCTGTTAGATTTCGCACTTGCATTCCGCCTCAAGTCAAGTAGTCGATAGTTTTATGTCTGTAGGTGTAGACTGACCAGTCCGGTCCGCTCCGGTCCGGTCCGGTCCGGTCCGTCTGGCGTGGCATGGCTGTAGTGCTAGTCAGACAACAGCATGTATCTTCTAAGTGATTAATTATATTTATTATTACTTTAAAGGTTATTCCGCGAAATTTGCTAATGAGGCGTCCGCATGGCGCTAGTCAAGTAGTTATAGACTATTAAATAGCACTAAATCTTTTTTGTTTTCATGCATGTAAGAACATTTTAAGATGATCTTTTATAGTGTATATATCTCTAGTTATTATAGTTTCTCTGAACTCCATAACTCATCTCTTTCATATTAATTTCGTATGCATTTTATTTTAATATTGATCTTGAAATAGAGTTGAGGAACTTTTCATTTAATGAAAATACCATGAAATTCGTGGCATGGTAACAATTCAAATTGGCAGCAAAATTGGCGGGCTGAGCTGAGAGCTCAGGTCGAATTGTCATCCTTTGCATTTTCGGCGATGGATTTACATATGTAAAGAGCACTGAGAAAACTTATGATCCACTTGTAAATGAGCGGTTCAATGTCACCATATAAGAGAAAAACAAAAAGGACATAGTTACGCATGCCGAGAACGTAAGATGGATGCAAATTGGTAAATCTGTAAAGGGCACCGGAAAAAATAAGATTCATTAGGAAAGCAGACACGTCCTTATATAATAAATAGATGTAGAGGAAATAACGCTGCAGTCGAATGTGCATGACTCCGACGACTATAAGACACTCTGTGCCTTGTTTGAGATTCCTTATATGAAGCATATATTTGAGTCTGTCCATATTATTTATTGGTCCGCTTTGAACATATGCGATTTAAATAAAACCTTAAAAAAAAAAATCCGTTGAAAAACTTAAAAATGTGCTACAGGTTTATATGGGGCAGCCCCTTAAAGTGCTCCGATGTAAGATTTTATGATATATTTTGTAATACTTGAGGTAAGATACACCAAATTTGGCATATCTAGCTTAACTAACAACCAAAACAAAACATTTTAATACAAAAACTTAAAAATGGGTTGCAGGTTTGTATGTAGATACCACTTGCTGTGAAACGTCAAATTTGAGATTACTAAAATAAAAACAGAAAAATTTCATAAAAAATCGATTTGTGTGGGAGATACACATTAAAGTGGAGTTCACGTAATCGTTTTCATATTCACTGTTGAGAGATTAGTTCAGAGCCCTGCTCGAATGCAGCCAAAACGACAAGGGAAACATTCACATAAATATGTATTCGAACGAAAGTGCGCATTCTTTAATGAATGTGAACTGAATGAATGAGTTTGCGATGCTCACATTCATACTAATTCATTCGAAACAAGTGAATTTTTGATGTTCGAATGCTTATGAAATTGAATGTCATGAATGAATGAATGAATGAATGAATGAGTGCGATAGTTTCGATTGCAATGAATGCGCTTTATATGTTGTTTACAAAAATCTTGAGAATAGGGTATTACAGTTACTCATCAGAACATATATTTCCCACATTATCCTTCTCAGAATTGATCATTTGACATATATTCACAACAAATCTTTGGGACTTTAATAATCATATAAGCAGATACTTAAATAGTTCAATTCATAAACTGGTGCTTATTTGACCATTAGAACAATATGTTCATCGAGAATAGGCCTACATAAATAATTTCAATATAAAGTACACACACTTTGCTGTTCATAAGTGAGCAATACTGATATATCTACATACATGCCGCCTCATTTTAGCATCTCTCATAGCTTATATATAGGTGAAACTTTGCTACTCTTTCCCGTCGCTAGCTAACATCCGAACATAAGTTCATCTATAAAAAGCCTTCGGCTGGATAAAACCTTCGTGTTGCAAGCGACAGATAACTGAATTAATTGGAAACTTTAAAACATACGAATGAATGAATTCAAAGTTTCGATTATTCGTGCATTCATAGTGAAATGAATTAAAATTTAATGCATTCACTCAAAGTGATTGCTAGTGAAGTGAACTTCAATCTGCATTGTATGAAATGAATATTGATATTTTAGTTTGTGTTGCATTCAAGAATTGAATGAATGAATATTGAATGAATGAATATTCATAAAGCAGCTTGAATGAAATAATTCAAGAAGCACTTTATTAGAGCTGCAAAACTTTAAAATGATATTCCTCAAATAAACTTAATTAATGGATCTCGGACTAATTTGTTATCAGTTTGCGGTAATCTTAAAATAAATTTTTCATTTGACATAGAGAAATATTTTTTACATATTTCACTAAATGCGAATAAAGTACAGTAACAAAAACCTTTAATTACTCAGAAAAATATACATGTGTTTCAAACTTAGCCACAAGTTCTCATCAGTATGCTGGTCGCACATTGAAAATTTCTACTACTTTTGTAATGCTTCTCAGGAGAAACGCGTGGTGTATCATATCATCAGTCAATTCTATCAATGAGAACTACTTCCAGTGATAATTCTTCTGTTATGATCACTAGTACTACGTCAATATCTTTGCACCAAAAGGTTTCAACGTCACAAAAACTTATTAAGGACTTTCCATATACCATATAATGCAGTCAGAACTAAATCTTCAAGTTATGCACCCATAGCCTCTCTGCTAATTTACAGCAGACAACTTTTCATTTACACCATTTCCTTAATGTATCTATTCAGAGACTCATTTTCGAACTTTGGAAAAACTTAAACCAGAGTGAAGTTTACTTTGTGCGCTGCATACCAGCAGCTAAAGAAATCTAAAGAGTTTACATGTAATAAAGATTTCAAATGTATTTTTCAAACAATGAAATGCACTTTTCAGAATGGTTTCAGAGAAAAATGAAAGAATAGATTGAATTCAATAGCGCACAAACTTTGACTTGATTGTTGACATGAAAACTAACCGCAAAATCATAAAATCAAAAGAAATCCTTACATCCAACCATGCAAAGAACAAAGAAATGCGGGGGAACAACACAAACTCGTACTCGATTTCAGGCAAAGAAGCTGAGAGTAAAAGTGCGATATAGACACAGATACACACACACACACACACACACACAACTGCATTCGCATGGCAATGCGATTCGAAAAACAAGAGCAAAAAAAAAAATGAAATGAAAAGTTCTATTCCAGGCAATCAATGCTCACATATATATATATAATATATATAATATATATAAATATAACCAATCATACTATAAAGGTATATCCATATCTATCCAACCATACAATAAAATCGAAAGAACACAAAAAAAGAAGAAGAAAACCTTTCATGCACGATTTCTCTGAATATCCTTTTATGTTTCGTTGTTTGAAAAGTGATTTCTGTGATTTCATGACATTTCTGCCGTTAGACATGACACATGAATCCAAGCCGAGCAATTCACGAATCACCATTGAAATGCGTTGAATCGCTCCAAATCGCTTTCAATCCGTGCAGGATCGTAAACCATTTATACGCATCGCATTGCATAGAAAAGGATATACGAGTGTGTACTGATAAGTAATCAGCGTTGGTAAGAATTGTCGAACATTAAATTCATTTTTTAACACATTTTGGCTCGATATACTTTATTCAGCAAATCTTCTAATATTAAATGCCTCTTTGGTCCAGAAGTTGGAAAATTTACACTGCACGAAGCTATCTCCGCTAATTTCCGCAATACAGAAAATCCTGAAGAAATCACGCGAGTACAACAAAGACACACACCACCTATTTGTCGTTTTGTAAGATTGTTTTCGACACGCCATTAAGACTGAAGTTCTTCAATACACTGACTGGACTTATTATCAAAGCAAAGATCATTAGTCTTTGCATGATGACGCTATAAACTTCATTTTCAATTTTAACTTCAGTGCAACAAGAACGTCAGCCTGAAGATCAGGTTTGTTAATCGATGCTACTTTGAACTCATCGAGTAAATTACAAGCATTAAATAATAAGATCTTCTGCAGCGTGGACCTTGACCGTGTGGGATACAGCTTTCTTGGGAGCACTCGGGACAAAGATTCTTCCAATTACAGTTGGCGATGAGTTTCGGATTCGTATGAGTTATATGAGGAGAGGATTTACATGCAGAACCCAAACTTAAATGGTGATCACAAGCCGAAGGCCTTAGCAGCCAGTGCTTTAGTCATTAGTTAGTGTTACCGAGTAGACCTTTGCAAACTTGGTATTAAAAACAACCGACACCAGCGCCTTCCTACGTGCGGCCGTAGGAAGGCGGTTGTAGCGCCAGATAAGCAAGTAAGTAAGAAAACTGTACCGAAAATAGTAGACTTGATAGCGGAAGACTATAACCATGACAAGCATCTATCGAGCTGATGTGGCGTTGAGTACAATTTTGAACTGCGGAAAAATTGTTTAAAATTACAGCAATCCTTTAGATCATATAAATGTATATAGTATCAAATAGCGTCAGTTATAGTCAGGCCCTATTAATTTACAGCACACCCTCGTACATTTACTTCATTTCTTACTTTTTCTTTTTGTTTGATTTTATCCATTCATGCGTTGCTATTAAATGATGCCAAACTATTTTTATAGTAAAATTTCTTAGAGCTAACCTTTTAAGAATCTTCATTGACTGCGACTGCAACTGCGACTGCGAGTGCAATTGTTCCATAAAGAAGCTCTTAAATTTCTATATACGATTTTATTATGCTGACTAGCTGACTGAATGACTATCTGACTGACTCGGACTCGGACTCAGTGAGGTGTGTGAGTGATTCTATAACAATTTGTAGACTCATTAATAGCGCGTAATAAAAATCGACTGCAGCTGTGAATGGTGAAATTTTATAGACAGACAAAGTGCCCAATCAACTTTTTGTGGGTGTTTTCTCGAAATGTTGTGCTGAAAAGCGAAAGCAACTCAAATGAAATGCAAAAGTCTTTTACGAGCAACAAAAAAACATTTTTTCTTTTTTGCTTTTTGCTGTAATCTATGTCAAACTAAGCATTTCTATTTAGATACTTTGCGCAGCTATAAAATTATTTAGCAGCTACAAATTGAGCAGGTAGTTTTTGCGCAGCATGTTGCGCTGTTTAAGGCGACAAGTGCGCAGTTTGGAAATTTTTTGCGCAGTGATCCTTCGCGACGAACAGAGATACTTTCAAGAAACGAAACGATACGGAAAAGCGGCGCTGTGGGCGGTACTAAGTACATTTCGGTATCAGTAATTCGCTTCGGATTTTAGTCGCCTCGAGACCAATTAGCATGCGCGCATTCGTTACACGCAGTATAGGATAGAACAGTGAAGAACAGGACAGGATGGGATGGGATGGGATGGGATGGCGATCCCGGAATGTGGCAATACAAACTGACCGTGCAGCGCTTAACAGTCCCTGTTGTTTCTATAATGTGCATAGCTAATGTGTAGGTGTGGAATTTACCTGTTTAAAACAATGCCTCGATTTGTAAACCGTGGGTTTTTTCACGCTCGCTCAGACAAGTGTTAAGTTGAGGCGACGATGTTCAAATCATGCTGTGAGGTTTTTCGCTCTTGGTTAGGCATAAGTTTTGATTGCAATTCGTAACGCTTGCTTTTTAATTTTGAGTTTTTAACATTGGGAATTTTTACAAATTTGCAACACGGTTAATCTTTAAACATTTTCAGCTAATATTGATGTTCATCAATATTAGCTGAAAATGTTTAAAGATAATTGTGGCGAAAAAAAACTACTTTCTACAAATTCTGTGCAATATGAAATTCTGATGTCATGAAGTATTGCATACTAGTATCTTCATAATCATGCTAGATAATGTGTTGTAGATAAATAAATTTGTACATTATTTAGTTAAACTCGTGCCGGATTCATAAATTTCTAGTTTTCATACAGCAAGAAAACTTTTTTAGCCAAGTTTGAGTCTCCAAACGCGTGGCACTAAAGTCGAAATTGATGCTTTCAATGTAAAATCAGTTAAAATATGTACTAGAAAGCCAATTGTGCTACAAAATTGGACGAAATCTAGCACAAAATATGAGTATTTTTATTTTTATTTAAAACTTGCACTTGTTCTGCATAGGAAAACTGGCAGGCGCCAACATAAACAGTTCACTTGAACGCTAAAGATTGAGAAACAGTGACGTCTCATGGGCCTAGCAGTGAACGAGGACAAGACAAAGTACTTGGTGTCCACTTGCGTCTTGGTGGTCAATGTTATAGAAAATTTCGTCTATCTGGGAACAGAAATTACCAGCGACAACAACGTTAGCCGAGAGATCAGACAAAAATCAAGCTTGCCAAACGCTGCTACTCAGCAAGCAAGTTAGAAATAGAGCCCTCTCTCGAGCTACGAAGTTAAAAATCAATAAGACACTGATAATCCCTGTCCTCTAACGGATACAGCGTCTTTAGGAGTGTTCGAATGAAAGATTCTTCGTAGGAGTTTTGGTCCCCTTAGAGTTGGCGTCGAGTTTAGGACCCGTATGAACCACGAGCTGTATGATGAGGTGCATTAAATTTCAGCGGCTGCACTGGGCTCGTCACCTCATCTGGATGAACCCCGAAGCTCCACTACTAAAAGTTTGCTACGGAAACCTGAACTTGATTGATGGACGGCGTCAGAGAGGACGTCCGAGCTTAAGGTGGCCAGATCAGGTCTATGATGACCTAAAGAAGCTCCGGATTGCTCACGACTTGCGCCGGCGCGCACTTAACTACTACTTAACTTACTATTGATAATTTTACTGAGTGTCTGTACAAGATTTTGAAAAAAAAACAGCGAATTTTTTCGCTCTGCTAGAGAGAGAGAGAGAGAGAGAGAGAAACATAGAGTGATTGAGTGAGAGTTAGAAGAACAAAATATTACTCTAGTTCGAATGGTGGTACGTGAAGCACTGGAGAATTCACGGACGACTGGTGGTTTGTCACTTCCCCAATACACTTTCTGCTACTCTCTCTCTCTCTCTCTCTCTATCTAGCCAGCAGCTCAGCTGAATATATTCTTTACACTTAGTTTTTGTCTGCTGTGTTTTTCTTATACTATTATTTTGCTAGTTTTCCTCAATTAATTACCTACTATTCTAATTATTTTCTAAAAATGTTATCTCCAAAACTCTATCCCATACAAAAGCAACAAAAAGTTAGTTTCAGAATATTGATACCCAGAACCATTGAATTTTATAGACCCTCACTAGCGTAGACGAACTATAGGAATTTGTGGTTGAGTGTTTTTTTTTTTTTTTTTCAAAACATAAAGTAATAGAGCATCACTTGGTATAAGACTCCAAACTTTTGTCAACTGAGTTCAACCTTTTAGACAACATCCATTCAAGCTTAACTTCAACAAAGAAGACACTCATGTCTCTCATTCTCATGGGATTATTCAATTTAAATTTGAAAAACTTGATTTTTGTTTTGAAACGTAGATTCAGCTTCATGCAGAGGCATGCAGAATGCAACTAATTTACAAAGTGTATTCCTTAATTAAAAATCTTCCATAAAAAATTAAAAATTTCTATTATTTTGTTTTGGATTATTCTGTTTGGGTTACAATGCATCTCAAAGCCTGAACCATTTCGGCTTTATTAAAAAAAAATCAATACGAATTTTGATTGAAATATCAAATCGTACAGTTTCAATTGGGCAGAACTAATAAGCGTTTACAGCAAAGAATTCAACTCGAAATTAAAGCGTGAAATTTGTTCTAAGAAATTTGAGTGATCCATTGAAATCGATTAGTATGCGCAATTGCATTCGAATGGCAAAAGTAGCACACTACTCACACCAAATTCGGCACACAACAAGAAAATGCTGGTGGTCCTCTGGACTACGCTGATATTTGACCGAAAGAAGAAAGCATATAAAAAATAAATACAATGATAATAAGCATTATAATGCTGGGATAGAACAAAAGCTAAGCCAACTCAGTAGTGTGCATCATCCTTTGGCAAATGCTAATCCTTTGCCAGCGAACTTCACTGGAGTGCCTCGGAACAGTCAAGATGCAATGAGGCGCATTGAGACGAGCTGAATTGAGTTGAGTTGAGTTGAGTTGAGTTGATTTGATTTGAGACGTGTGTGGGCTCGTTATGCGCTGGATTAGTTGTTCTACATCTTCAAGAATCTTATAGAACACAGAACGAATGAAAATACGAATGCGTTTTTTATTGTAATTTTAATTCGGTTGTGTTTTTTTTTTTTTTTGGAGGTAGGTATTTTTTTTTCACAAGCATTTGTATACACTTCATACTTAAGCTGAATGAAGTATTAATATTTTTTCAGCGAGTTTGCAACACATAGCATAAGCGATCTGAGTGTAAAATGAGTAAAATATATATAAAATTTCGTTTGAATTTGCCGGTGTCAAGTCGTTGCGGCGTTATAAAAATAATTTTTCTACAGGCATGTTCCAGTTCTCAATTTCGGCAAAATTGACCTGTGTATCATATTACTCAATGTCAATGAATTTAAATCGCAAAATCTAATCAAATGTCAAAAATTTACACATCTGTCAAAAATTCTTCAGGCCAGCTACGCTCCCAAGCGAGTTACATTCTCAGAATATATTTTCTCGTATTTGGTTTTGGCAGTTTCAGGCTTTTGAGTCAGTAGTTTTGTTAAGTTTTTATTATAAAAAAGAAAAACTTTTTAAAACTAGTTGTGTTAGATTGAAATCGCTAAAAATTGCTTTGAAACAATGAGGAACATCGAGTTACAGAGAGTTGAATTCAAAAATACAAATATGTAGAAGCAAAGAACTTTTTTCAGTACAAGTGATGTGTGTGTGAGAGAGAGAAAGAGAGAGAGAGAGAGATGTTGCACCTTATTTGCATTACATTTTGTTCATAATTGAGTGCAGTTGTGACCAATTTCCTATATGTATATAGGAGTTTTCTAATGCTGTTGAGTACTGTTCCAAAAGTACTACATCTAATGGCGAAGAGCGTCATGCTGCTCAGTAAAAATATGAATGATGAACGTTTTAAAATTAGTAAATAATAATTTCCGAGCGAATATGCATACAGCATGCCTAGATAGTCTAGAATGTAAAATTTAATGCCATAAAGTCTAGTACTATGTGTACAGTCCTCGACATTATGAGTAAACTTTTACTTTTGCAGCAGCACTTTTTAAATAAAATGCTGTCTTCTCTATAAGAATTCCATGAACCACTATAAATTTGTAGACCAGCCAACTCAGCACTCTATAAACCTTCAAATAAAACCGCTTCGATAGTGTATCTTATAGTCGAACACACTCAACTATGTGCATTCTTACTGCTTTTCTTACAATTTTTTTTCTCTTGCATTTTTTTCCTTGCATAGGAAAGAGAAAGAAACCCACAACGAACGTGTGCCGAACTATGCAGACATACAGTCAGGACCACCCCAGACCATTTAAATAACTTCACTGGGAAATTTATTGTCATTTTTCTATTTCTATGTTTCATAATGCAATACGAGTATCCTTTTATATATATATATATATATATATACTTGTGTATTTCTTTCTATTTATTTTTCTCTCTTTCTCTCCACGCATTTAATTAGAGCAACTTGGCTTAATTTCTAACATTCATTCTGAGCCTTGGCGGCAAATTACAATTTAAATTCCTGCGCTGTTTTCCGTCCTCCGAACACATTCTCAGATGTAACCGACGCTCTGGCCAGCGACACTTGAAGATTTTTCTGGTTTAGTTTGGAATTTCTTAATATAATTAGGTGGCGAATGCCGATCACAAAAAGTTAAAAAAACAAAAAACAAAAAACAAAAAACAAAAAAAGGTGCACCACATACGCAGCCGACAAAAATATGTTTACCCTCTAATGATAAAGATGCACCAAGGTGCTGTTCCGATGTTGAAGATGCTGCAACCAGTAGCGCTGTAGCGGCAGCAACAACCTGATCAATAAAGAAATTTTTAGCCTATATATGCAAAATATGCGTCCGAACGAAAACGAATTGAGGCACAAACGATCCACGGCAGTTGCATAAATAATCAGCGGCGCACAGTCGGCGGTGTCGCTAACGAGCTTCAGTTTCAACTTCAACTGCAACTCCAACTCCATCTCCAACTCCATCTCCAGCCACCACAATTCACAGCCATACAAATCTAGAAACCGCAGTCGGCGATCCTGAGAAAATTAGCCACAAATTGTGCGGAATTGCAGAAATTCAGTTGCAGAAAAAAAACAGAAATAAGAATAAAAATGAATAAATAAAATAAAAAAATCGCAGTATGATATACAATATACATTTATGGATAGAGTGAGGTACATCAGTAGCAGAATTTAATTGACTTAAGATTGTTTTGCTTGGAGTTGAATAAATATTAAGTGCCAAAAACTATTCGCTATAGAAATATTTAACTTCATGTAATTTTAACAAAAACCTAATTGGGGATGGATGGTCGACTTTAGTTTTATGTATCACATCTGGAAGTTGGGAAGCGACCGCGGTTTCTGTAATATTCCAAAACATATTGGAAGTATAAATTAGTTCGGTCCGAATCAATGAATAGATTTTAGTCAAAGTATTTTCCATCGCTGGTTACTACTTTTTCCCCACCTCTTAGGCAATTTCGCACTCCATCTCGAAAAAAATCTCGTCTTAGAACCGTACCAATTTTCGATTTTTGTGAAAGAAATAATCCAATGAGCTGCCAAATCCGGCTGCAGCCATCGGAACAACCAGTAATTAGAAGGAGCAATGTCCAGGTCCAGATAATACGACAAAATATCCAACTTAAGCGTTTCCAATCATTTTTTCCTGCAGAAGAATATCTTTGTCATCATGTCTTTGCTCGTATTCCGGGCGTTTTTTGTAATGCACGGCTCAAACGAATCAATTGTCAACTATAAGGGAATCACCAGGTGGTAGCAACTCAGAGTGCACAATACCCTTTACAATACCATCCGATACACAACGTATGAGTTTTGAACCATGTATATTCAGCTTCGTTGTTGATGTTGAGGAGGATGTCAACTATTGAGTTCGGGCACAGCGTAGTATGTTTTCTTCTTGGGGTTATCGTAACATATGCATTTCTCATCCCCAAAAAATATTCGATGTAAAAAACCTTTTCTTTATTGGCTTTGAATCAGCTGCTTTACTTTTGAATTAATTCCATCGATTTCAATCGTACAGCAACTGCTTATTGAGTCACTCTCAATACATAGTTCTTTCAGCTCCTCTTGCATTTGATACGGATCTTCATCGAGTAATGCCTTCAATTTTTTCTCTACGAAATTTTTTTGGCTATCGAGAGCGAGGCTTGTCTTCAACGCTGAAATCACCATGCTTGAAACCATTCACTATGTGATTTATCAGTTGGAGCATTGTCACCATTACCTGCCACAAGCATTCGATGCACTTCAGCTGCGTGTTTCTTCTAATTAAAGAATCCAAGCGATATAAAATGAATTTTATGAACGAGTGTCCAATCTCTCTCTCTATCTCTCTCTCTCTCTCCCTCTCTCTGAAACTACCAAAATCAGCTGTTACTATGAAACATTCACACTAGCCAGAGTCAACTTTTGAAAACGGACTGAACTAATTAGTTCGTACACCCGATAACATTTCACTTTTATATTTCGTAAATTTATGAACTTGAAATAAAATAACTCTGGCATTGTCAAATGTATTTCTGGCAACCAGATCTGCAATAGTTAATATTGTATGACCACAATTTTAAAATTCATATCAGGTAGGTGATGCTCGCCATTATCCATACACTGAAGAAGCAGATATCTGGCGTTTATCATGAGCCTTGCTAGCATGTCAGCGGATATGTTGGCAATATTTGCACAGACAAACTTTCAGCTATGTCTGAAGAATGGCACAAAATTGAAGCGGAATTCTTAGGCTAAGTAGAATAAAACTTCATACTTCGAAAATGTGAAAGAGTTAATTCATGGAATTCATCAGATTTTGTTGTTGGTCATTTTTGTGTGTTTGCTTCCGGTGCTGCGCTACATTCTACAATGGTTAAGCCACTTAAGTTGGCGCGACCCACTCAGACTGCAAGCAAAACAAACACAGAGTGTGGAGTATCATTTAACCAATATCCTTAGAGACAAACGCAGTCATTGCTTTTGCTAAAAAGGATTCAGTTACAATGCAGCATCAGCACATCAAGGAGCGCAGATACAATAACTGTCAAAACATCAACCACAAATTTTCAAGAACGATTTCATTCTCTCCAGTTTAAGCCGAAAATCTTGATGGGAATGAATACACTTAGTGAAAGAGTTATTCCGCGAAAAATGCACAAGACGGAAGTTGTGTTAAGGACGAAAGGCTTAAAGTGAAACAATGAGAAACATACGAGAGTGGTATGTTAAGTTTCTGATCTAGACACGAATTTTGTTCGATAAAAAATATTCTTGCTTTTGAACACGCTTTTGGAACACAGTTAAATTAAAAAGTGGACATCTGGTTTTCATTCTTGAAAAAAAAAGAAAAAGAAAAACATGGGAGAGAATTATTCGGAAATTTGTACGTATGGAAGAGGAACAAAAACTTGGGTAATAAGTATACATGGAGCTACCCCTCAAAAGAGGAGAATCACATCCATTTATACGTATCTGAAGTGTACGGCTATAAAATGCCACCATATCAAAGTTAAAATTAATATTAACTGCAAAAAAACAAGTTTTCCATACTACACAAGTTTCACGCCCACTATTTGGGTTATCACCAAACTCCCCTATGACTCCGATGTCAATCTGAATAGGTGCTCTATTTGACTGCAATAAAAATGAGTCTAAATGTCCGATTTCAATTGGAAACTAATTTACCAAAAAATGCGCATCGCACAACTTATTAATTAAGGACAAAGGACAAAACGGAACGATTGTTCAGTGTCTATCCAGGGGATACGTGCTGAGCTGCTTTCTTTGCAAAATAATTACCACGTTCTCCACTAATGTGCACTTCTGCACACGACTCCATTCCGGCGATATATTTCTTCAAAAACGAAGAAAATTCAACAATCACCGTCAATGGCGAACGATATCAAGCCATATTGAACGATACTTTTTTTCCAAAAGTACATGAACATAAACTACAACGTTTTTGGTTTCAACAGGATGGTGCCACTTGACAGACTTGTGGAGCGACCAACGACTTATTGAGCGATGATTTTGTCGACAGCATAAACTCCAGAAAGAGACTCACTGCCAGGTCGTCTGATCTAATACCGCTACACAAATTTCTATTTGGGGATACTTGAAATACAAGCCAAAAGTGGTGGAAAACTGTACCGCCAGGATGCAGTTTGTAAGAACTTCCCGTTTCGGCCACATTCCTCAAATCATTTTCCATCATTAATGCCATAAAATTATCGATCGAATGCTCTATTTATACGTGGCTGTTTTATTTCATTTTGAAGTTCTATACCGCTAAGGACTGTGAGTTAGATCTTGTATCCTACCTCACGGTTATGTATCTCAATGTTATTTCATAGTAGTTCATAGTAGATACTACATAGCAACACTAAACGAAATAGAGTAAATGAAGTGCAAAGACTAATACTGAAGCCAAGTGCGCCAGACGTGTGTCACATTCGGAGCCACGGGCGTGCGGTGTGATGAGGTATTTCAAGTGCCACCAGCATATTTTAGCTGCCAATGTCGCCAATCCACTAGATACAATTCTTCTGTGCGCAATGCAAGGCATGTTGACGGCGACGTGTGCCAAAATATGATGGTAGCACTAAATCTACTGTCTCTAAAATTTAACAGCCAAATGTCCTTTTTATGTGCAGCATTTAGTTGGAAACCGCAAGCATTAAGTCCCAATGGTGAAATTAATAATGCAAACAAACCAAACAACAACAAAAAAAAAAAAAGAGATACAAAATTTGGCATTAGAAGATGCAGCAGACAGTTCCAGCAGCCAGGTGTGCAAATATTGAAATCGAGTTTTAAATATCCAAAAATATATAAAGAAGATAGAACTGCACAGCTCTAAGTGCCACAACTGATTGGATTTGGATTTGACAAATGCTGTTTTGCTTAATGACGTTTTTTTTTTTTTTTTCTGAATGTATCTATAGAGATATTTCTGTTCTTTTGTTTGAATTTCGCGCGTTATTTTGCAAACAAGTCAAAGGGGTGCCTGTGTCCCGCGGGTCTCATAGCCAATGGTCAAAATAAAACTATAGTTGAATTTGTTCAATGCCACAAGATATCTGTATGTTACAAGTTAAATGAATTTCGTATACTGCAACATGCTGCGTTCTGTACTGTAATAGACATATCACATAGCAGCAGCAGCAGCAGCAGCAGCAGAAGCAGCAGAAAGGACGACAAATCCAGCACTGCGCAAACAATTAGAAATCATTTAGCATTGTTCATCTAAAGGACAATTCACGCTAAGACTCTGGACAAATGCTAATAACAGCTAAGCACAGCAAAATATTGAATGCTCATTTCAAGGTATTTGCGCGCTGTGAGGTCGACAACTCCTGTATGAATCGAACCTCGGAACCCAACAGGACACCATATGCGCAGCGCATTGTTTTCCGGGCACAATGTTTTGACCGCATTGCTAAACCAAAATATACAACACAAATCGTAGCAAAAGGTACCAAACAAAGCGACTGAAACAATGCCAGAGATTTGCAACAAGGACAAATCAATGTGTCACAAACTGTCTAATAAAAAAAATAACTGCGTACGTGCATCACTCCCTCGCCTGGTGGTCTACGATTTATACTGGCGTGCATACGACTACTATAGTAAATCGTACTTCTATAAGATACTGACAGTGTAATTTGTTTGTCTTTTGCTTCGTTTGACATCTTACTAGAAATTGAAGTTCTTCTACTTCTACTTCTACTTCTACGTCTCCCTCTCACTCTATGTGCACTACTATCTAAATTTGTGGGCGTTTTCAATTGTCCTTTGATTGTCCTTTGATTTCATTGCTAGTTGGCTAACGTGCTGCCATTGTCTGCCAATTTGTGATGCATTCGCGCGATAAGAGACTCATGCCAAAAAAAAAAAAAAGAAGAAGGAATAACAAAAAATTGAAGAAAGATATTGTATCTAGCAGATACTTTTATTGTATCTGGCAGAACTTTACTCAGATTGCACAGCTGCTGCGTCTGCTTCGTCTGCTGCGGCTGCTGCTGCTGCTCCATAGACCACAAATTGCTTTTTTGTTTGTTCAGTAATGCTCAAATAGCATATACGAGGGCTGTACCTTAAGTTAAATCAAATTGGAAATTTTTAAAGGTTTCAATTGAATGCTAACTGCATGTAAAACCTTTGCTACTAGATGTGTTTTATGAAATTCTTAGAAAGCCAACGGCAAATAATGAAATCCAATCACAAAGACATCAAAAATCCGTTAATCAATGGAAAATAAGCAGAGGTTAGTTTTCCTAATTGAAATCGCCAGTAGTTTTAGTGATTGCAAAACTTCATGGAGTAGAAATTAATGCAGTTAAACTTGGATCACGGTTATTGTCACTATATCTTATAGACACTAAGACATAGAAGTCCAGGAAAATGCAACTATATAATTCTAATTTTATTAAATCTCTCCAAATTACTTCACTTGCTTCTAATTGTATCCATGGCTAGAAATTCTTCACTTTCCGATGCTTTTCATTTTGAGCTACGATACATATACATATATTTTGTAGTTCTTCAGCCTTCGTATGCAACGGACTTCACACATTTTAACTTTTTTTTATTACAGAGGTTGGAAAATTTCCCGAAGAGTCTTTATTTTGGGAAACGAAGAAACGCGACTATTAAGATGAAGAGAATCCAGGTGCACCGTTTGTGACCCTACAGGTGCTTGATTTGCATTAGGAATTTCAAGAGGTTTTTATGTGGGGAATGTTCTTCTATTTAGACTGTTCCTAGAACAGACAGCGTAACTAGCGCAATTGCGGGGCATATGACTATCACATGCTCCATGGTTTCTTCTTCCTCGCAGCAGTGTCTGCATTGATCAGAGGGTGCTGGGCCCTTTTTGTGTAGGTGGTAATTGGATTTGGCGTGAACAGGGTTCCTAGGTAACGTATGCTCTTGGCTATCGCTTTTTCACCTTTTGTTTTATGAAAATGTAAGAATTTGTTCGTGGTTTTTAGACCTTTGAAATTTGAGAGACATGCGTCGGTGGCTTTGATGAATCATTTTTTTTTTTTTTACCTTGGTTTTGGTCTTGCTTGAAGAAGCCGTAGAGAGGGCGTGAACCCACAAAAAGGATTGTAGCACATTGCTTGGCTTGATCAACAGCTTCCTCGTTGCTTGTTAATCATTTGTATTCTGGTATCCATATAAGGAACCACCCATATACCAACATTGGACATCGGTCCTTGGCCAGTTTGGCGTCGTATCCATCCCATTCCAAACGAGAGGCGATGCTGAGTTCGTACCGCATTCGCAGTTTTGGGGTGGAATCTATTTGGTTGCTGAAAGTGGACTGCGACCTAGGGAAACTCCACAAGAAAAGGTCTACTGGAGTCAATTCGTACATCATCAGTTGTATGGCATGTAGCGGGTCCGCGTCCAATTGCTCCAGAAAAGTCAGCGAACTCAAGGCATTGTCTTTAGTCGTTAATTCAGCTTCTGGGTCAGTTGGATTTTGAACTGATGATGCGGGTTGACTCTCGCGGGTTTCTCCTCCACGCTCTCACGTACAGTGGCAATGTTTTCGGCAGATCTTGGTATTCGTTGACGCTGGCTAATTGTGCACTGAAACGGTCGACTCGCATTAGACCACAACATCTTAAGAAGTCGATTTGGAAGGACGACCATTACGAATGATTGGGGTTTAAACTCTGAACCTCTGAGATGTTGGCATGTGTACTAAACAGATTAGCTACCAAGGCACAAATCTTATAAGTATAAAATATAATTATACAAAATCAGATTTTTTGCTTGTAGACTGCAAACGGAGCGGCAGCTAAAGCTAGAAAGAGACAGACGAGACAAGCACAACAAAAATATTTGTGCTTGCATTATTGAAGAGGATGTAAATCGAAAGATCGATCCGTTTGTTTTGCTCGTTTGCCATGACTTTTCGTACGCTTTGCTCGTTTCTTGTGTCGAACCAAGCTTACCAGAACTTACATTTGGGTGAAACATATAGTTTCTTTTTGCGGTGCCAAATGAAAACAAGAATAGAGAATTTTGTAAGCATTTGGCAAACGTGAAAAACTTGCCAATGCGCAAATTTTAGGTTTGGGCAAGTTTAACATAATTTTTGCTTCAGTGCCCATTTTTATCATCTCAAGAAGAAACTTTTTTAACAGAACTTCATACCTAGCTTCGCGAAAGAATTGCAGAACTCTATAAACCGATCTTGTATAATTCGTATATTTATACGTATTTTATGGCGCTACACTTCTCAGTTTTCATTCATCCTTCAACTGAAGCTGAAACGAACTTCTTGACATAAAATCAAATGAAATCGTATACGATTTTTATGGTGTGGTGTCTGCGCTCGTTTGTATGTAATTTTGAACCAATTAAAGTGAGAACCACGTTCAAAGAGCACATTTGGCTCCATTGCTAAAACCAATAAACAATTATTAAACTTGCGATTAATTAAGCAAACAAATTTAATGGCAAGTAAATAAGTAGCGTGCAAAAAAAAAAAAAGAAAAACTTGCTGCCAGTCATTTGAAGGTTAATGGCGAAGGAATATGGCGTTGCATCGTTGAATGGTTCCAATGTATCGATGAATGCAAAACAAATAACCTTAGGAGTTGCAATTACAGATACAAACGAGCTGACCAGCATTCAGATGCATACAGAAATGCATATTGAGATGAGTTCTGCTGTGGCATGCAGTTAAAAATGATATTAAACGAAATGAAATCATGTTTTCAGTCAACATTTGCTCCACTTGGCCTAATTAATTACCACTGCGAAATGACGAAAGCGAAACGATGTCTGTCGACGAGTCGTCGCTCATAAAAAACTCAACACCGTGGAACATTTTAAAACTGCACTCGAAGGTATTTCAAAAACGAATTCAAAGTGATTTTCACTCATCTGAATGTGTATCAGTTTCGCGCCTCGAGTTACATTGAAAGCAACTGCAGGGCATTCTGTGTATGACCGTACGACCGTACGACCGTACGATCGTGAGTTTCTTTGTTGGTTTGTTGTCGACTATTTCATTTTATTTCATTGCAAGAGATTGCTTTGCAATTAATTAAATTAAATGAATTCAGTGAAATGCGTACGCCCGCAGTCAGCTCGAATTCTGTGGCAGCATCTTTGCACTGATTTAGCTGGAGTCAAACTAAACTGAGCCATGCCATGCAGTCAGGCCAACATCCGCTATACACACACAAAAAAAAAAAAAAAAAGGATAACGACTTTTAAATGTGCTGCAAACAAATTTAATGTCTTTTGGCAGATTTTTCTTTTACTATACTCGCATGTACTCGTATCTGTATAGCAATCAATTAAAATCATGTTCTCTCGCACATAAGATCGCTTCCACGATCGATAATACGCTCGAATCAGCCAAGTCAGTCAACCAGATAACCAAGCAGTCTAATAAAGTCGTTGCTACTCTACTCTAACTTTCTTGTATTGATTTGTTGACCACTGCAAATTGCTTATCGCGCTGCACTCGCTTAACTATCTCTGCGTGCACGAGTGTGGAATGATAAATAAGCATCTTTGGATAAAATATTTTTTTTTTTTTTTTGCGATCTGTCGTAATGAAAAATTAGCAAAAGTTTTTTGAAAATAAAATCACATAAATTGAACACAACGAAAATTATTTAAAGCGCAGGGAAAATCACTCCTATGTGTTTCTGAAGCAATATCCAGAGAGTGCAGGCGCTACGGTCTTCTCATATGCAGACTGTTGTCTAGCAGTTGCAACGCAAAATTTGTTGTCTTGAGATTCTAGGCATGGCGGGTTCCTATTGCTGAACCTTACAATTTCCTGACAACTGTCAATGTCACGAAGTAAGTTACGAAGGATAACTGAATATAGCTTTAACTGAAACCTTTGCAGGATATTCACATTAAAGTTGAAAGCCGTGCCCCAAAGCTTTATGCCATATGTACATATTGGCTTTTTTATTGTCCTGTACAAGAGTATATTGTGCCTCAAACTCAGCTGCGAACCTAAATTCTGCAGCCAGTTCATCTTGAAGAGTTTGAGATCCAACTGTTTTCATTTTAGCTTTATGAGCGGTTGCATACGTGGCTATCATTAGCTTATCGTTCCTCACTAATGGGAGGTCTGCAGTAAAATGCGTGTATACGACAAGAATACATGTGATTAAATGTTCATAGTTTTTATTCGCTTTTATGAAATTATTAACATTAATATTAATATTGAATTTTTTTTTTTTTTTTTTGTGCAGGGCACTACTACTCTTGCTCTTCCATCGCTGAGACAATATCGTATTTAATGTAATAGAATACATTATCAAATTTATTAAGAACCAAAGTTCTTAAGAAGGTCCCTTCGAATGGATTCATTATTGACTTGAGAACAATCAAAATATCAGAATTCTGCATCCGTCGAGCACTTATCACCTCAAATGAAACGAGTTCGGTCGGAGGCAATACATAAGTGTAAAAGCTTTGAATTAGTTGCTCTCCGATTATATTGAGTCCCAACCATTTCACTTCTGCATTGTCATAGTACATAGTCCACATTTGCTGCAGCGCACAAAGAAAATTCAAACAAATCGAAAATAAATATTTATATGAAAAACTAATTGATCCTTTCGTTTGTACTACTTACACTGCGATTGAAGTCCATGGTCTCAAACAACAGCTTCACAAAGTTTTCGGCAATTTCTTCAATCGAATCGTTTTGCTGCTCCATTTTACAAATTGCTTTTGAAAAGTTGTGACAAATTATGAGAAAAACTTTTTTTGCATGAGAAACCACGCCTGCTTCGAACTTTAAAACTAAAACTGTTCAAAACGAACAAATCATTTTGTATCTCAAGCTTGAAAAATTTGGTAAATCCCAACTTAATTCAAATACTAAATTATGCCATACGGACTCGGATCGGAATATGACACCGTTTGAATCTATGATTTGATTAAAGAAATTTGTCATATTTTATATACATACATACATACATACATACATACATAGATAGATACATACATACATACATAGATAGATACATATAATTAGCTAATTGCAGCACGATCTGCTCTTTAATATATTTCTTTAAAGCTATACAAAAGCACTTCACTTTCAAGTTGACAGTCAAGACCATGTACTTAATAGCCCGCCCTCGCAACTACTTACAAGCTGATATAAATATGTATATGTTTGATTATCGATCTTTGGCCGATCTTTGATGTTCACTGATGATGATCGCTGTAATCTTAATTTCGCTTTTTCTTACTTTTTGTTTTAAGATAAAAAACTGCCGCTGGCAACTTGGACATCGTTATCAAGCGGCAGCGGTAACAAGTGCAACACATTCACCTATCAACTTGGCTATCACTTAATCGGGCACGATCGTGATCCCGATCAGATTTAGCTACAGCTTTAGCTATTGAATTGTATCTGCTGGATTGCTTACTTTCGCATATTGAACTGCGTCTTATTACATGAGAAATCGATTTAATCGTTGCAACTATCAACGCCTCATCTTACTATAACATGAAAGTTTATCGGACATGCGTTGATTATAAACATTTCTCTGTATCTCTATCTGTATCTGTATCTGTATCTATAATGAATTGTATCGACAGTGTCTGAAAGAGAGAGAGAGACAACGCAATGGACAATGATATTGTGCCTTGGTGTAAGCGAGTTAGACTGCATTCGTATAATGCGCATAAAATCATTGGAAGTCAATAAAGTTGTTGGATATGCTTTTAACTTTGATAAGGCTGTATGACAGGAAACATGCCGTATCTATATATGTATATAAATATATATATATATGTATATATAGAAAGATCGAAAGAGTAAAAGAGATACAATACAGTGAGTGAGATTATGCTACGAATTGACATTCGCCACTCTTTAAATTAAACAAGAGATCTCTTTATTATTATGTGATGTCTGTGAAAAGTTTTTCTTATTTCATTTCAACAACTTTTTTATACTCTTCAAATGTTGTGTACGAGTATTATAATTTTTTCATGGAGTTTGTAACGCATTGAAGTAAGCAACGGATATACGGTTTATACCATGTGTTGGTAGAGCTTGAGTATGGAAATTAAACGTGTTGTGTGGTAAATTTATTAAGCAAAAATGTTCTCCCAAAAAACAATTTTCACGAAGAAACCGCATCTTTGAAAAGGTTTACCAAATTTTGGTAGTGTTTGCTAGATATGCGACCCACTTCGTAGAGTCAATAATTTCGGTTTGGAGCCAGCTAATTTCAATGTCGATTTTTACACTTTTTCCGAAGTTTAATTTTTTTGGAGATAGTTTTTTTTTTTTTGTGATTATTCAAATGCACATGGAAGCCAAAGTCTTTCAGGCCCATTTAAGATAGAATTAAAGAAATTTTGTCAGATTCTTTCGTCAAGAATGTAAATATGTTAAGCAAATCTTCTCTTATTCGAAAGGTAACTTGCAACCTGACAAAGAGCAGAAACTGTCAACACCCAAATTCAGGATCCCACGCATATTGGTTCAAGCGGCTGAACTTGCAGCAGTGTTCAAATTAACACCTATAAGTCCGGAAAATATGAAGACCATCAACAAAATAATGTCACAGCCAATTGATAAGCCTCTGCGCTGCTCAGCGAACGCATCATTGGCAAAAAAGAGTATATTTGAAGCAAAAAAGTGCGACATTTGTGCAAACTATAATGAAATGGCAGAAAAGAAGAAGCATTGCTGATCCGCAGTAGTCGATATTTCAGAAATATTCTTCAAAATCATTTAAATCATACCACAGCTCGTCTAACTTCTTTGGAATAAGATGCTATAGAAGATGTTATGAATGATCAGAAATTATCGAAAGAGAGAAAATATAGGCAAAATTTAGAAAAAAAAAACAGTTATTCAAGTTGGCTATTTTTGCCTATATCTACTAAGAAAACGTTGTAGTTGTAGTAGTTGTACTTCACCGAAGGAAAAACATGTGTAGAAATAACCATATGCATTGTTAAAATTGCGTTAACAACGCCAAATTATTCTTTTCAAAATGTTTGATTGTTGTCTGCTTTTTTACTGTTTACATTGCCGGCCAGCAACGATTTAGTTGTTGGTTGTTTCTTTTTTACACTATTTACGTTGTTGACCAACAACATTTTGGTTGTTGTATCTCTGTTAACTATTCAAAGATATTGAAATGCTTGGAAATGTTCTAAACAATTAGTTACAACAATTCTTTCACAAAAAGAAAAAACAAAATCTATCAGACACTGAGTATCCCGGTGCTGCTATATGGCAAATAATCATAGACCCTGGCATCAACGTAAACAGCGTGTTTAGGAGTGTTCGAGAGAAAGATTTTTCGTAGGATTTTTGGTCCGCTTAGAGTTGGCATCGTGTTTAGAACCCGTATGAACCACGAGCCGTATGATGTGGTTGACATAGTTCAGCGCATTACATTTCGGCTGCTCACCTCATCCGAATGAACTCCGAAACTCTTCTACTAACGGTTTACGACGGAAACCTGTACATGATTGGTGGACGGCTTCAAAGAGGACGTCCGAGCTTAAGTTGGTAAGATCTTTGATGACCTATGATTATTGCGATGTAGTTAAACTATTTATTTTTTTTTTTTTGGATTGCAAATTAAGGTCGTTGTTTGTCAATTATGTAAAATTTTGAAATCAACAACGGTTTTTCTTTCTGTGTAGCACTCCACTGATCACTAACTAGGCACCAACTCCGACACTGAATCCTCTTAAAGAAAAACTCGTCGTAAATACGACGTAATGTATTACATATTTATTAGATTGAAGTCCTTTCTAATTTACCTTATGTAATTCATATAAATTAAGTAATGAAATTGTTTTTGTTAAGAGTTTAAAGCTAATTACACTTCCAAATTATAATCTTCAAAGGGGCTGAGAGCACACTGAGAGCTGGATAGAATTCATGTACTACGCATAGCAGTGCTGGAACGCGGTTACTAAAATAGACTTCAGTTGCTCATTGACAGTTGTTGGAATGTCTTCCAACAAGTCCTGGTGATGTTTTTCTATAAGCGAGCATGAAAAATCTCCTATAGAGACTTGATTAGGTTAGATTAAATAGAGCGCTGGACGCACGTCGAGTTCACACCGAAGAACAGGCAAATAATTGAGTTGTCTGTTCTCTTGGTCTTTTATTTGGCGGAAAGTATCTCACTTTATTTCGTTTATCGATTCGCGCCTTTGAAACCATGCCGCACAGTGAGCAGTGACATGTTTGCCATACTTTCTACGTCATTTTATAGACACTGTTCTGCATAAAATATTCAGTTTACAAGTGATTGAAATGTGCACCTCAATACACGCAATCGCAGTTTCGAATGAAAGCACTTAATTTAGTTGGTTCTGTTCTATGCAATTTTGTATCTGTTAAATACTTATTTCAGGTGAAATTCCATCGTTTATCTTGTGTCACGGTGTCTTGCATAAATTGCGCGTGACTTGTACAAATTGCTGCACGAAAAGCAAAGGAATTCATTAAATTTCTAATGCGTTGACATGTCCTGGCAGTTGCGTTGCATTAGCAGCGGCTTAGTCGCGCATGCGTATTACGAAATATTTTTTTTTTTTTTTTTTGTGTTGTGAAAAATTCATTAAATCCAATGCAGAAGTGCTGGAAATCTCCGATTACTGCACTGCCTACTTTCTCGCCTGTGCCGCAGCTAACGCCCCCTCTGCCACTCGCTCGCTCGCTACTTTTAGTCAGTACACATCCTGCTGGACTTATTTGCTGGCAAGCGTGAAAAGTAATTTTATACTTAACGATAGAATTTCGTATTTGAAATGCGAGTGTGAAATGTCTTTCAAGCAATTTCTTTAGATAATTTCTTTTTCACCCTCGACAACCACAAAATTTTCAACACAATTTTCTGCACTTTTTCCCAAAAAAAGGAAAGGAAAATGTATAAAAAATTAAGCAAATTTGAAACGCTTATCCTGGTAAGCAGATAAGACGACGAGGCGTTAAAAATTGCTGCGCCGGAAATAACTCAATTTAATATAATATAATTTTCTATATTTTTTCTTTCTTTCTTTTTTCTAATATAATAATATCCTGGAAATGGCAATTTTCGTGCTCAATTTTCATGTTTTCAATTAAAAATCTTGCTTAGAAGTGTTTCTTCGTTTATATGCACAGGCGTGCTAATACAAAAGATACAAAAGTATCTTATACTCGTATGTTAGTTATTTCCGTTTGTAGTACATTGGTGCTTTAATTTCATTCGAATTTGATGTATTTACTACAAGATACTTTGCTTCTAATCGAATCGTTAGCGATAAGCTGAGACACGTCTGTTCTGTGTCTGTGCGTACGTCGGTCCGTCTGTCTCTGTTTGTTTGAATTTGTCTCCGTCTGTCCATATATAAAACCTTTCGGCGATTGAGTTAGATAGCATAGGTAAGAAAAAAAAAAAAACAAAACAAAAACACGCATTTGCTGTCAATTAAATGTCAGTTTAAATATTATGGAAAAACTCTTTTTTTTTTTCTTTTTCGTCAAAGTGCTGCACCGGCGTCGTCAACATCCTTAGCTTAATGCTTTCTTGACACAAGCGTCTAAGTATCTTTTGTATATTTGATTGCCCGTCCGTCCGTCTGTCAGCTCATATCTGTATTTATCAACGCTAATAGGCACGCGCCAACAACATTTAAACAAACTCAATTAATGCCAGATTCTTATTGAAGCACTGCCAACGAATTACGATTGAAGTCATGCACTGATAAGCTTGATATTTGATTTAGGGGAATTTGAATATTTTGTGTGAAAATCGAAGAAAAAACCAATTATATTTTTTATTTAAAATAGTAACTCAACAGGAGATAGTAGTTCAGGTAGTCAACGATTTGTGCATTTAAGTAATTCCTACGCTTATCACACTAGAATTCATCAAGTGATTGGCAAAATGTTGCATAAAAAAAATCGGTTTGTTATGTCATTTTCTGTACAAAATTGACCAGTACGTGGTCCAGAACGCTTTAAAGAGAGATAGAAAGAGAAAGAGACAAATGGCGACAGTTGCATCGCATAAAAGTATATAAGTTCATTTTTAGATATCAGAAAGATATATCGCAATAACTCCTCATCCATTGGACTAAATGTCACAAAATTTGCAATCGGAAGTTAACCATGAACCATGCTTCTGCGCCATACGCCAGAAGCGGGACTCTTAACATCTTACAAAAATGTATCTTGGTATTTCGAGAGAGAGAGAGAGAGAGAGAGAGAGAGAGAGAGAGAGAGGATGAGAGGAATTTCCCCATCCAATTTGCTTGGTAAGCTCAAAATAACATCGATTAATAAGCGCAATTTTTCGCATGACATTCAAGCTGAAGTTGTTGTTGCTAGTTAGTCAGATTTTATTTATAACTAGTTCGTCGACAAATTCTTTTATTTATTCTTACTACTTGAATGCATTTGATTAAATGTTCATAGTTTTTATTCGCTTTTATGAAATTATTAACATTAATATTAATATTGAATTTGTTTTTTTTTTTTTTTTGTGCAGGGCACTACTACTCTTGCTCTTCCATCGCTGAGACAATATCGTATTTAATGTAATAGAATACATTATCAAATTTATTAAGAACCAAAGTTCTTAAGAAGGTCCCTTCGAATGGATTCATTATTGACTTGAGAACAATCAAAATATCAGAATTCTGCATCCGTCGAGCACTTATCACCTCAAATGAAACGAGTTCGGTCGGAGGCAATACATAAGTGTAAAAGCTTTGAATTAGTTGCTCTCCGATTATATTGAGTCCCAACCATTTCACTTCTGCATTGTCATAGTACATAGTCCACATTTGCTGCAGCGCACAAAGAAAATTCAAACAAATCGAAAATAAATATTTATATGAAAAACTAATTGATCCTTTCGTTTGTACTACTTACACTGCGAATGAAGTCCATGGTCTCAAACAACAGCTTCACAAAGTTTTCGGCAATTTCTTCAATCAACTCGTTTTGCTGCTCCATTTTACAAATTGCTTTTGAAAAGTTGTGACAAATTATGAGAAAAACTTTTTTTGCATGAGAAGCCACGCCTGCTACAAATCAAAAGGAAAAGCTGACTTAGGTAGAACCGAACGCTCCTTGAATACGAAAAGACAACACCCTTCAGTGCTCAATGAATGACTTAAAATCCTACTTCAAAATATGGAGAATCAAGTTAAATGTCAATAAGACTAGCGCTCTTTTCCTAACAAGGAAAATAAAAAGTAGAGGTATAAATCTACATAATGATAATTTGAGTATTAACAAAACTAACATCCCATGGATAAATAGCATACGATACCTTGGATTGCATTTGGGTAGCAAACTTGCATTTGGTGTACTCATCGGGAAAACTATAGACAAAATCAACAGAACCATATGCATACTGTATCCGATCACAAACCGAAAATCCCAACTTCGTTACCTTATAAAGTTAACTTATTGCTTACAAAATACATTAGAAATACATAAATCCATTTCGAGTAGCGCTGCAGTATAAATCGGTTTTTGTTCTGTTATCGGTTACTTTTTTGTCTGTTATCGTTGAAATTCGATAATATTTGTATTATTTATCGGTCAGCTGCAAAATGCGTAAGAGGTGGACCGTCCATGCATTTGGAAGATAAAATTGGATGAGAGTGAGCACACTAAGTTTGCCAGGTAGACAAAACTTTCTTCGTCCATATAAACCGTCCAAGACGCGACGATGGATGACGAGTGGAGAGAAGCAATGGGTTGTCAATCAGCAACTTCATGTGTCGGATTGTTAGCCGAGGTAGATAAGACGATGACTCTTTTCAGCGAAGTTTGCATGTGTCATGGTTCGGTACCAGTTTTCTCCACCAAAGAATATTTTTATAAACCGTGTAAGTGCAACAAAATTAAATTGAAAGTTGCTAAAAATGAAACAATTGGGCCCTATTGTACTCAAATCAATCGTATATTTTTCTTAAAATCAAGCTCAGTAGAACTTGGAAAGCGCTAATTTAAGAATTTCAGCCAGTTTCATTTTCAAATTTTGTATTTCATGTAAGAAAATCCCTACTCACTATACTTTGGCAAGTGGTTCTAGAAATACATCTCTATCGGCTGAATGGTTCCCTATATCGCCTACATTTAGGCTATAGAAGTATGGGTTCCCCATAGACTTGGTGAGTGCTGTGCATCTGTTACCAGCCTTCTATTTTTGCCCATGCAGAAGGAAACTATTTCGGTCAGATGCTTGACCTTTTGATAAGATTTTCCAGCTTCATTTCTATCGCATAACACCACAACATCCTCTAGCTCATACGTTTCTTAATCGTTTCTCTTGCTTCTGAAATGACGTTTCTTCTTTCTCTCCATTTCTCTCGGTATCACTACAGTTGCTCTATACTGTAGAGTTCTTCTGTGGGCGTCGTCTTTCTCTGCAATAGCTTGGCGACACTCCTCGTCATACCAAGAATGCGTCAATGATCTGCTGTAAGTTAGCAACCTTATCCATGCAGTGGGTGGTATATCTTCACTGCTCTTATATAGAAAAACTTTAATTAAAATAAATATTTTGACTTATTTTGGACCTGTTTACGCCTCATATACGAGTAGGTCCTCATACAAGTCTATCAAATGGTACATAATAATATACTGGATAGGATGTAGTATTTACTAGATTTACTACGACTATAACGTCAATAATATGCAGCTACATATAAATTCAAACAGCAAAGAAGAAGTCAACGATTGAGGCTTTTGACATGAACCATGCGCTGGTCTAAATTTATTATAGCACTTTTTGGGATTTGTTCTGACACTATTTACGCACTGGCTATGGCTCTTGTGCTGACTTTGCGCAAGTAGATCCAGAGAATTTCAGCATTCAGTTCAGTTTCATACCACTGAGTACGTCCACAATTGAAACAATTGAAGCAAATCTAATTTCTTGGCATCGATCAGAGTTCAAGCGCATAATCAAATATTGTACAAAAGCAGAGAAGCATTTCGGAGGCATAAAAAATCCGATTAAAATAGCAAATAAACGAAATGGATTCGCTATGGAAAACACCACGCCTTGTAAAGGCGTTCAAAGTAAAGTCACCGACCGTGAAGCAAAACTTCTGCAAACAAAAAATGTCAACCACAAAACAAAAAAAAAAAATGATGATCTGCGATATATTATATTATACTAAAAATACAACAACAAAAAAGAAAAAAAAAGAAGTCAATATAGTGCAGTGAAAAGTCGAACCACAAAGCAAAAATCTTTGGGTCATTGTATCTTTTATTTTATTTTATTTTATTTTATGTTATTTTATTTTTTTGCATTTCGGCATTTTCATTTTTTTTTTTTTAAGAATTTTTGGTTTCTTTGCAGATCCGATTCAGTGCTCGATAATCGATTTATCAAAACGTAAAAAAATTCGCTTTATACTTGAGCACAATGCTGCTGATGCCGCTGATGATGACGATGGAGGCGGCTTTGTAAGAAGTGAGCGTTTCGACTGTCCTGTCCAAAAAGGATAACCGAGCGCGTCTCGCTCGTTTCGAACGATGTCAAAGAAGGCGGCAACTTTTAGCGCGCAGTGATGTGCATTAAGACGTGAAATTGTCGCCATTGTCACAGCGTGCAAGGACAAAGGACTTTGTTTGTATGCACAGCACATACACAATACGCTGAAGTAAAATGTATCGCAAAGATACTTTTTTCATTTTTTCTTTTTTTTGCAAATGATTCAAAGCCAAAAAAAAAAAGAAGCAGAAAAAAGAGCAATCGTTGCTAACAAAAAGCGCGCACAGTTGGATATCCTTGTAATGTCCTGCGCCCTGTGGTTACATTTGTGGTGTTGACAGCATTAAGATGCGAGATACTATTAAAAGAGAGAGAGAGAGAGAGAGAGAGAGAATGCGAGAGCGCAGTGCATAAGGTTGACAATCCATTCAAATGCGCACACCGCAAAAATATCAAAGACTGCCAGAGAATCAATGAATCTTCTACATCATTTATATTGTATCATTTGCTGCCTTTGTCAATGGTAGTTTTTGCCGACTTCATACATTTTACTGGGTGTGTAGTTAAATGCTATGAAGCAAACGCACGAGTGGTGTACCACGGCCACACCCACTTGTCCTGTACTGTGATGTTCCACTGTATAGATACAAGTCGCACTGTACTGTCTATAGACAAATTCTTGCAAAAGATACAATATAATATGTGCAGCTAGATAGTATTTCGGGTGTTGCTTAGGAGGCGTTCTTTCGGCATATATTTTCACACTATTGTGCAAACGCATGAATGCATCGCAAACGGTGAAGATTTCCATTCGGGATCCAAGCTTGAGCTATACAAAAAAAGAAAAAAAATACCATACTTTGTTTGGTATAAAATAATGTATTGATCACACAATAAAATTTATTATAAAATTAAAAAAAAAGAAATCTAAAATTTACGGAAAATTCACGGAAATCTAAAAATCCTGAACGAACAAAAAAATCCTGAAATTTAAAATGCACTTAAGTTGCACTCGTAAGTTGATAAAAGAAATAAGTGACGAGGACAGCAAATTATATGAAACCATTCTGCGAATGACTCCAGTTCAGTTCGAGCGAAATTTTGAATAAGTTCGGTCACATATCGTCAAGCAAACACAAAATGTTTATGAGATCAGCAGAACGATTGCAATTGATTGAGATACACAACGCGTTTTTCCTGAGAAGCATGGCACAAGTAACAAAAACTTACAAAGTGCGACCAGCATACTGATGAGAGCTTGTAGCTAGAAGTACGAAATACTTACAGTAACAAAGTTTTCACGATGTTAGCGTACAAATTTCTGTACAAAAGAAAACCTACAACTTGCATGCGAGCGTAGAGTCAACTAGCCAATGTATTATTAAAGCAGTAAAATCTTTATATTAAGCTGTTTCAATAAATTTATTCAGTTCAGAAAACGTATTTTCTTTGTTACGCGTGCCTGCATGATATGCCAGCGGCTCTCGATGGAACTAATACCAGAAGTGTTCCCGGGCCCGTCCGATGATATAATATGCACATACGTGTGTGTATAACAAATATTTTTTGATATATAAAAAACAGAAATGCGAATGAACCAAAAAATGAACGCTGAGCGCTGAGACATCAATAGAAGCATCACAAGCATTTAGTGTTCAATCAATAAAGGTAGGAAAATCAGTCACATGCCATTCGTATGCGTTCGTTACTGTACCGTTCACCGGAACACCTCAACGCGTACTAATTTTGGAAGTATCCGAAACAATGGCTTTACTCCAATTCTCTATTGGGCAAGGCTGGTGCCATTTAGCACATTGGCATTTTTATTGTCAAGTGTGGCTTTTTGGTCTGGTCTTGTGAATTTTTGTTTGTTCTTCTTGTAAAAGCTCTCTACGAATATCCTCAGCGCTTTTAAATCAAGTTGTTATGTTTGTGCGTTTGAGAAATTAAACATCCTTCGCACTGAGCCGGATTTTCTTAATATTTTTTTAATATTTTTTGTGAAATCACCGATGGCAGAATATCTTGATCCAATCTTTGCACTTCATGAAAACTCGGGCATTTATTACAACCAAACTGTTAATAATGAAATAATTTGGTGAAAATAATATTGGGTGTTTGAATTAGTTCATTTCGTGAGATGGCATGACTAGTACATTTCCAATACTCCACTATTCAAGGTATATTCGCCCGTCAACCTACTGCAATTGAGCATCGTTTTTAATATAGTATGTCATATGGTTAAAGCGCCAAAAAAAAAACCCTATTTATTTCATTGAAAATGTCAAAGTCTGTGCCGAATAAACTGTTTTTGCGGGAAGTTTTTCTTCATTATTCTAACATGAAGAAAAGTGGTGATTCAAAAGTGATGATTTTGAGCTGAAAGACAAGGAACGAGCTGGGCAGCCGAAAAAGTTCGACGAAGAAGAAGAGTTGGTGACATTACTCGAAGAAGATCCACATTAAACGCTTCAAAAATTCGCCAAATCCTTGAGAATTGACTTGTCAACAGTGACCAAAAGCCTCAAGGTCGGAAGCATGGTGCAAAAGCAGAAAAAATGGGTTGCATATGAATAGCTGCTTGAACGATAGAAACGGCAGAGATTCTTGCATCGAATCGGCGGACATAAGGACGGACAGACGGACATATCTAAATCGATTCAATTTCCGCTGCTGATCAAGTAATGCTTCCAACAATTAATGCTCCTCCAGAAATGGAATCAGAGATTTTTAAAGAAATGCGATTTACTATTTTATTACAAAGTTTTTTGTAAGATATGAAGTTTATAGGGAAACTATATTAAAAATTAAAAATAAGCAACATCTCCATACGTTTTCGACTGCACAACAAAATGACAACTTAAACAAAATTTAATCTTAAAATAAAATCTCTACAACTTATCAATAGTTATAAGATGCTCTATGAGATTAAACAAATCATATATCAAGCAATTATGCATGCTGGCGACAATGTTGCACAGCTTGAATCCGTGCAGCGAGTCCAATGCGCAAGTGTTAGATACAAGATACACTAAAAGATACAAGTTATGCAGGCCTAGAACTAGCCTAGTAGATACATAATCAACTTGTAACTCGGTTTGTAATTTCGAATTGCAACAAGCAAAAAAATAACGCTCAGCAGGAGTTACTAACAACAGCAACAACAACAACAACAACAACAACAACAACAACAATTTAAGAGTGGTTTCATTAAAACTATTAAACATTTGTGCTATCCCAGAGTTTTTCCAATGAAAATTCTTATAAATCCCAAATGCAGTCAGTCAAATCGATTTGCGTTTTGTGAGATAAGCTAAGAAGGGCACACTTTAGGCCTCAGCTCAGCAGCAAAGTAACTAAATCGGCTGTGATCAAGCAAATCAGTACAGATCAGATGAGTAGAGAGCTCTACGGATGCATTTGACAAGATACAAAGCAAACAGTGCATAAAAAGAACACGAAATGCTTGCGCTGTGGCGCTTTGCATATGCTATCTGAACAATCGGAACTATATAATTATTATAATACTTATCGCCCACAAAGGCATGCTGTGCGGCAGCATCAAAGTGAAAGCAAAAACCAGTTCAGAATTGTATTATTTGAAGCCGCCAAGGCGTGAACTGATATATTTTTTATTTTCTGTATTTATATTGAATTTTTCGTAGGCGAGGCCACAATTTGAGCAAACAAAATGAAAACTTCCGCAATTTCTCAATCGAATCGAATCGAATTGAATTGAATTTAATTTAATTCATTTAATTTTTAGGTTTTGAACTGCGAAGGCAATAAATTAAACGCTTCAGGACGAAAAATACCCTCCGAAATGGGATCAACGGAACAAGTGCAACGCTGCAAGACGCCATTTAATTAGACAGCACACCAAAGCAGAGCGGCAATTTAACTAAAATTTAGAACAATGGAATTCGGTTCATTAAAAGTATCTCCTTCTTAGGTTCGTTCATTCAGTGCGGCAAAGTGGACAAACTCAAAGGTCACTGCGGCAAGTGAATATTGCGGCTAGCATAAATTTGCAGCGAGACATGAAGATCGGCAACTTGAAATTTATATACAACAACAAAAAGAGAAGAATAGAAAATAATAATACTGGGCAGTTCCGCAGTGAATGAATGCATTTGGCTGGCGACATTTAAGTCATTCACAGAAAGAAAATTCTTTGAGATCTACAGTTCAGTTGAAATACAGAATTTTATTAGAAATATGCAATTAAATCTTCAGTTATTGAGATGGTTTCTTACCAACTATGGTGGTTAAATTTTTAGATCTAATGCTGTTTACGAAAGTTTATCATCTACAATAGTTCAGAAAAATATAGCACATATCTCTGTATTACTCTGACTAGGGACCATTTTCACGACTTGCCTATATCTGTATAGGTAATTTTTGTTCACACTATATGCTAGTTTCGCGGTGTTATTAAGCCTATAAACGTATTGGATTGTTCGACCAACCATTATATATATATATATATATTTCAGAGATAGCTGCCAACTTGACTTCACAACTTCGATAACAAACAAAAGCAAAAGCAAAACAAGGAAATACGTTAACTTCAGTTGAACCGAAGTTCAGTTCACACGAAATTTTAAATAGTATTGTAAAACATAATAGTGGCGGTTTAAATAGGGGCCCAAAAAGTGGGCGCTATTCGCAAATTAGTAGGTGTGTATGAAGCGATTTAGTACATGTGTAAAATGCCGCCATATCGAATTTCAGGTTGATATTAACGTTTTCCTTACAAATGCATAAAAGTGAGTTGTAGGTTTATATGAGACTACCCCAAAAAGTGGGCGAGCCACGCCCATTAGTCTATGTATGTTAAGCGGTTGACCATTAAAAGGCACCACATTGCATTTCAACCTAATATTGACTTTAATAAAGATGTTTTCATACAAAAAGTTAAAAGTAGGCGGTGGGTTTCTTTAGGATATACCCCAAAAAATAGGCGTGGCGGGTCAATCTTCATACCAATGAGTGGTGCAATGAAAAGAAACAAATGCAAACCTGCAAATTCTATTCATGGATTGGCTCGTTTTTTTGTATCTACTGCACCGGAGCTCACTCTCATCCAATTTTTTATTCTAATTTATACATTTTATGCGTCTACATTTGTGCAAATGCATGGACTGTCCACCTCTTCAGCATTTTGCAGCTGACCGATAAATAATACAAATATTATCGAATTTCAACGATAACGGACAAAAAAGTAACCGATAACAGAACAAAAACCGATTTATACTGCAGCGCTACTCGAAATGGATTTATGTATTTCTAATGTATTTTGTAAGCAATAAGTTAACTTTATAAGGTAACGAAGTTGGGATTTTCGGTTTGTGATCGGATACAGTATGCATATGGTTCTGTTGATTTTGTCTATAGTTTTCCCGATGAGTACACCAAATGCAAGTTTGCTACCCAAATGCAATCCAAGGTATCGTATGCTATTTATCCATGGGATGTTAGTTTTGTTAATACTCAAATTATCATTATGTAGATTTATACCTCTACTTTTTATTTTCCTTGTTAGGAAAAGAGCGCTAGTCTTATTGACATTTAACTTGATTCTCCATATTTTGAAGTAGGATTTTAAGTCATTCATTGAGCACTGAAGGGTGTTGTCTTTTCGTATTCAAGGAGCGTTCGGTTCTACCTAAGTCAGCTTTTCCTTTTGATTTGTAGCAGGCGTGGCTTCTCATGCAAAAAAAGTTTTTCTCATAATTTGTCACAACTTTTCAAAAGCAATTTGTAAAATGGAGCAGCAAAACGAGTCAATTGAAGAAATTGCCGAAAACTTTGTGAAGCTGTTGTTTGAGACCATGGACTTCATTCGCAGTGTAAGTAGTACAAACGAAGGATCAATTAGTTTTTCATATAAATATTTATTTTCGATTTGTTTGAATTTTCTTTGTGCGCTGCAGCAAATGTGGACTATGTACTATGACAATGCAGAAGTGAAATGGTTGGGACTCAATATAATCGGAGAGCAACTAATTCAAAGCTTTTATACTCATGTATTGCCTCCGACCGAACTCGTTTCATTTGAGGTGATAAGTGCTCGACGGATGCAGAATTCTGATATTTTGATTGTTCTCAAGTCAATAATGAATCCATTCGAAGGGACCTTCTTAAGAACTTTGGTTCTTAATAAATTTGATAATGTATTCTATTACATTAAATACGATATTGTCTCAGCGATGGAAGAGCAAGAGTAGTAGTGCCCTGCACAAAAAAAAAAAACAAATTCAATATTAATGTTAATGTTAATAATTTCATAAAAGCGAATAAAAACTATGAACATTTAATCACATGCATTCAATCGAACCATGTAGCTGTAAGTTTAGTTTTGGCAACAAAAATAAGTAATGCGGGGCCAAATCAAATAAGTACGGTGTTTGGTCGAAGAAATTTTTTGAATTCGATCACAGTCGGTACTGTTTTTGAAAACAATTCAGTCAAGCGGCGACTCATGCACTCTCATGCTGGGATTATACACCAAAATCGAACGAACGGACTAGTGAGAGATGATCTCCTACACTGAAACGACGGTCAACGAGCAAAATTTCATTCACTTTTTCGTTGTTTTCGTTAGTTGAAGAGATCGAAGCGCATTCGAAACGGGGCTTGTCTTCAACGAATTCTCGCTATTACTCAAGCGCTTTGTACCACTCTTAGGTGCATGATTTTAATATACCATAACACTTTTCTAACTTTCTTAGCTTGTGGACACAAATGGGACAATTCTTATTTCAAACTCTATTTTCGTTCATTGTAAAAATCGTGGCGGATTACTGAGTTGTACTATTAACTAAAGCAGCTGATGTAAGCAAACTGCTTGAGTATAGTTTGGTACAGTTATTAGCAACAGTGCTGCCAACTTATAAAAAAAAAGAAAGAATTAATACAAATCTTTACGGTGGGCTTTTTATATTACAAATTCACTGTACTTTTTTTTTAAATTAATGTTTTGTATATGGGTTAAAGCATCCTCCAAATGATATTCAATATTCAACATGCAACTGTGTCATATTTCAGTTCATTTTTTATGCTTGCGGCATATTTTCGAGTAAAGTAAATCATCAAGTGGCTTAATTAGCATTCAATCTGATTAAAGTCTTCTTTGAGGCAAGGCATCCATCGCATGCGTATAATCAATCAAAATTGCGCAAAATGTTTTCAAAATGCGAAATCAAAAATCGTTCAGGACCTTAAGCAATCAGAAAAGCAAAAAAAAAAAAAAAACAGAAAAACAAAAAAAAAACTTTCTTTAGGCGATAAATTTCCGGTAATGAAAGTTTCAAATTAAATACGGACTTGCAACTGGGCGCACGTGTGCCGCATTGCCGCATTGCCGCATTGCCGCCTTTAGATATACCTCAGCGCCCTCCAACTCCATTTCCCTGCTTTATCACGCTTTTCAATGATGCATGCGACGCTCCCCGCGCTGCTAATTGAAATATTCTTAATCAGATTTTGTTAGCGGCAGTGTCCACAGCGTACCGCATTCCTCAAACCGCCGCACGCCGCCCCGCCGATTACTTGGTTCATTTAATCCACCGCAATTACGGATACGCGATACGGATATGGCTATGCCGCTTGCCGCTTGCCACTTGCCACTTGCCACTTGCTGCATAAGCTGCTACTGCAACATCGCAAAATTAAATGAGAAAATGCATTGAGCCAAACGAAGCTGCTAAAAATAACGCTCAAGTTGGTGGCAAAGAGGAATCTGTGCGTTGTAAACGCTTTAGCTTTTTTGTTTTTTTTTTGTTTTTTTTTTTGTATCTTGTATCTTGTTAAGCGTGTAAGTGGTCAGAAGCGAGATACTTTTCGTTTGCCACTTGGTGCTTGCTTGGCTGGTTGAATGTTCGATGGATTGCTTTGCTTCAGCGATCCATTGATAGGCGTCTTTCGGTTTCGATACAGCTTGCTACGCACGCGTAAGCTCACTGTCCGTCCGCCAGTCCGTCCGTCCGCCTGTCCGTCCGTTTGTCTTTAGCGCTTAACAAGGTAGGCGCGTCGCAGTTATGCGAATCATTTCATTTGCCAGCCAACCATGAGCCAGACAAGAGCGGGTAGTTTCGGATAATTTCATTGCTGCCGAAGAAAGTAGCCAAGTAGCCAAGTAGCCAAGTAGCTTTTGGGTTGCGCCCACTTTTTGCCTTACGCTTATTTTGGTTGTAATATTCGTACTTATAAACAGCGACCCCAGACTCCAGCGGCTTACATACACGTTCAACTGAAAAGCCTTTCTCATATGCCATGAATTGAAATGATGTGAACTAAACTGGCTCGTTTGACAGTGTGCAGATTGGCGACAGACATGCATTCGCACAGTGGTACGAACTTATTCAAAACACTTAACATGATATTTACATGTTATAAATATTTCTATACTCTTCACACTTTAGTATAAATAGTACGAGTATTATAATTTTGTCATGGAGTTTGTAACGCATCACGAAGAAACTATGCATGCTTGATCAGCTTTACCATATGTCCGTCTGTACGTCCGTCTCATGCCTGTGTCGATGTAAATCAAATCTTCAATTCGTAAGACATTGAAACAAAATTGATATAATGACTTTTTGTTACTCTGGGCTGATCATATATAAAAATTTTAGCGCTATGCCTACTAGCAGATTTATACCCAATATAAACAAAATACCTACTTTTTGGTTTCTGTATGAAAAAGTTCAAAATAAATACGAGACTCGTTAGGGTGGTTTTTTATGGACGATACATGAATTGTTGCGTGTCTCTCGAGTACAAACTCACATTAAGATGTTTGTGTTTTCAATGTACATATTGTTTTGAATTTGAATTTGACATTTGACATTTGACATTTGACATTTCTAATGATTTTAACGAAAAAAAAAAAATAACTGATGAAAATTCAAAAACTTCATTTCTCAATGCACATCTTGTGCAGAGCCATCTATTTCAAAATCACATGCCATTATCAAGCAAACTGTTATTAAGAACTGCAGTTAACGGCGTGAGAAAAAGTTTTAGCATGTAGAATTTGTCAAATTCGATATCGAATAGTATCAATAACTCTACCACAATCGCGTATTGTTTATCCAGTTTTACATTGACATTTTCCTCGGTATCATTTTCAGGTACGTCACCTCCACGTTGCCTCATCTTTTCTTGTATTAACGAGTCAAAAACACCGTATTCCTCTTGAAGTTTGTCATAGACTACATTGGACCGCAACCAAAGAAGTAGTTAAGCCTCAAATGCTAATAGTGAAAACAAATTATACTTACTCGTCTGTATGATGGACATCGATTGAAATACATTATCTGCAGATGCCCTCAATAGCGGCAGTATCAAGCACATCACTGCCGTGCGTCCTTCGCTCAGCTTTACTGAATCAATATCTTCATCATTATTGCTGCGGTTCTTGATATCATCAATAATTTCCCGTGCTTTGTCTACGCGTTCGTACAAATCGTACTTATTCTTCATATCGTCACTTAAACCCAATTCACCCATATTTCAAGCGAAACAATTAATTTGGATTTTTCTGTATAAAATATACAAGTGTTCGAATGTGTTACTCGTGTGAAAATATATTATTGAATGAGCTCAATGCCTGACATTGCCTGACAAGTAAACTTAGTTTCTTAGATGTATGAAAATATTTTGAATTTGTATGAAGAAATATTTGTAGTTGAAAATGCTTTCATTGTTTTTCAATATATTCTCCGTGATTTGATCAAACACTTCTGCATGCACGTGAAACATTTGCCGAAGCACTTCTACTCCACTCTGAATGATGTTGCTCTAAAACATGCGTTTTGAACGCATCAATCTCTTCTTCTGGCGTCGAAAATTGATGCCCACGTAATTTTTGTTTGAAATTCGGGAACAAAAAGAAGTCATTGGGTGTCAAATCAAAACTGTACGCTGGATGACCCATCAAATCGAACTAAAAAGTGCTCAAATCTTATTGATGTTTGTTATACTGATGCTCACTTCTATCGCACGATGTGTCACTTGACGGCCTTGCTTTATCAGTCCACTCACAGCATCAATGTATTCTGGCACTCACGGAAATCGTCTTGGTGGGAGTGTCGAACACGACTGAACTTGTTTTTACGGTGCTTAAGAAGGGTGCTTGATCGCCGTAAAAAGATTTTAGTTCATCGAAGCACTGCTGCCTTGATGGTTCACATCAAAAATTATGGAAAATGATCGCACGAAAATGTTCACGGTTTAATTTCAAATGATGCCGAGATGATATTTACAAGGCACACTAAAGAACGCAAATATTGCTCGTACGTCAAATCGTTCCAGGTACGTTGGCACTTAGAAAACTGTCAAACTTTCCAATGGAAATGCCAGATGCACCTGGCCAGTGTTGCCGAGGCCAGTTATATAAACAGCGCTCCTCGTAATTTCGTGTTCAGCACGTCGAGACGTGTCAATCTAGCCAAGTCCGTCTGTAAATCTGCCTGAGAGTGAATTAATGCTAGTTTAACTAATTAAGCTAGAAACGCTAAATGTGCTTTATTTTATGTCTATTACAATAAAATACCACACAGCTCCATATCGGACCACTATAGAATATAGCTCATATACAAATCTACCAGGGTCGATCGAAAAATTCGACAAAAAATTTCGCTTTCGTAGCCGAAGTCGACTTTGTGCTCAGCACCGTTGGTCATGAGTTGAGTACCAGATTTCTCCACCAAAGAACGTTTTTATAAACTGCATAAATTAAATACAACAAAATTAAATTAAAATTTTGTAAAAATAGAACTTCGCAAACAGCAAAAAAAAAAAATATATATAAAAACAAAATACATTTAAACCCAAATCAATAATAAATCAAATATGTAAGAAATTGGTTAACATCTTATACCTATCGAAGAGCTTACTCTTTAGTTCTAACGAATGGCTAACCCCTCTTCTCTAGCGAATAGTCAATGCATGGACTGTGTTTAGGCACTTGCTACCGGTGTTGTGAATAATCGCTAGTAGAGCACCGGTGCAGCAGAAAAACTGTGTAGCGAAACAGTGTACATATATGTGTTATATAACTATTCAAGAGATTTATTTGTATTGTGGCGTATGTGTTCTTTTAAATCGGTTAAACTGTAGTGAGTTGAACTGTAGTGAGTATAGCTATTACATTTTAAATGCTATAATTGACATTGTACAACATTTTAGGGTTAGTCTCTAAATGGTGCAACAAAAATATGATTTCGCTTATCTATGTCTATTATCTAAAGACCTATTACTCATTCTACATATTTCATCTCGAATTTACGGAATATTTAAGTCTTTGTGGAACTGTTAGTTAGTCACCAACCAGAGCGTGTCAATAATACGTCTAAGCAAGTTAGACCACTAATGTTGAAGGATTTCAATTTTCGAATTACTTGAAGTGCCACATAACATATGTCCACACTGAATTTATTATGACCTTGTTAAGCCGAACTTTGTTCTCTATGCTTATTTTCGAGTTCTTCCCAATTATCCAATCAATTTTGTTTTGTTTTTATATTTAGTTGCTAACGTTTGCCTTCTATATGACGGCTCCAAGTGCGATTTAAATCGAGCCCAAGATAATTTGCTGAGACACTATAAGCGGATAACGTATTGTTTAAAAATACTCGTACTTACGAACAAACCTCTCTCCTCAGTGCAAATGTCACGTGTTTCGACTTTTCAGCGTTTACTTTTGTTTTGCATTTTTGTAGCTATTTTTCTACTTCTAAAAGTTCAAATTAAATGGCTTGAGACACATCTACGACTGTGTTTTTAGATGCAATTCTTGCTGTGTCATCAGCATTGGTAGCTACTTGAACATTGTCAATAACAAGAAGCTCAGCAGTGAATATTGTATAGAGTACTGGTCCTTAAACACTGTGCTGTGGGACTCATACGTTGATGCTATAGCTCCTCTCCGCATGCATGTCAATGACAGTGACAGTCAACTTAAGAAGAAGAAAAATTACCGATTCGGTTTACCGGTTCGGTTTTTTGCACAATTTTTTGATTGTGACGGAGTTTGTGGCCAACTATGAAACAAAAGTCATCTCACAAACACCGTATTCAACAGATGTGGCAGCCTATGACTTTTTTCTATTTCCGAAACTAAAATATCCGCTCCGGGGAACGCGTCATGACTCGATTGAGGACATAAATTCGCTGAAGGCTATCCCGGCCGAGGCGTATAACAAGTGTATGGAAAGTTGGATTAACCGTTGGCATGCTTGTGTTGACTCAATAGGAGCCTATTTTGAAGGCGATTATAAAGATTTGTATTAAAAAAGTTGTTTTTGTTTTAACCAGTCCGGGTCAGTTTTGATAACATTTAAATAACAAGAAAAAAAATGGAGCAGTATGCTGTTTATTTTATTTTTATTTTATATAAAATACAAATTCGTCAAAATGAATTTAATGCACAAAGCTTTAAATACTTTTCAGCGAAATATAACTTTTTTGCTAAAACATACTACTCCGCGCTGTGCGTAGTTGGAGTCTCACCTATAGCTCTTATTTGTTTCATTAAAATTTTGCATTATCTACAACACAATTGAAAGCACTGTGCAAACTGCTTAAATCGCTGCATGTATGTATGAATGAATGAACGGACGGACGGACGGGCGGACGGACGGACGGACGGACGGACATACCGCTGGACAGCGTAGCACAATTTAGCTTAAGAAGCTGCCGTTTAGTGGCTACTTAAGCCCTGTGCTACTTGTTGCCCGGATAATTTAACCGCAAAGAAATTAACATTAAACACAAGTTGCAGCTAAACTCTGTGGTGCAACATGCCACATGTAGCATGACGAATATTGAAGGCGCGCTGCTCGATCTACATACAAGTACTTCATTTGGCTTTCGAGGTGAAAGGCTTTCATTATTTCTCTCTTAATCGCTTTGCGGCAATGCGTTTTTAACAAGCTTGTTGTTTTTAATGGTGTATTAAAGCTATAATAGCTTGACCTGCATTTGAACGTATGTGGCATCCTTTTTTGGCTTTATTTTCTGAGGAGGCTGGATTTGTAATCAAGGTTATGCAGAGTCTTCATTTAATTTGATCCAATGAAATTGAAATGAGTATTGAAACTTGTTCTGGTCCGTCCGCCCGTCCGTCCGTCCGTCCGTCCGTCCGCCCGTCCGTACGTCGTTGCCATACATTTGCTTGTAAATTAGCTAAGCCAATTGTTAAGTTGCATTTAGATTAAATAGCGCGCCGACATAAACATTAAAAAATTCATTATTAATGCCAATCACTGCAGCGCAGCACCATCCTAATCGTCTACAATCGCGCAGCGCAGCATGCAGAAATATAAGTGTACAGAAACGAACAGACTCCGTGTCCAAATGCGGTCGCTGTCAAAGCACACAAAACATGCTACTGCTGTAGCATCCAATGCAATCTATGCCAACCCAACCCAACCCAACCCAACCTATTCCAATCCAAACCATGATCATGATTATTATTACTATAGTGATTATCGTTATTACAATATTATGGCTAGTATAACCAGATGCAGTGCAGAATTGTTAGCAAACGAGTGCAACATAATTTTTATTGACGTTCGATGCACTACTGTCAAAATACAAAAAAAAAAAAAAAAAAGCAAAAAAAGCGAAAAACTACATAAAAAAGGATGCACTAGCCTAGAAGAATGAACACCATCATATCACAACACATCACAGCACTCAACTTATGGACAGCATAGACAGACTGGAGTGGACTGGAGTGGACTGGACAGGATGACATCGTGCAAACCGCTCTCTGAAGTTCTAAAGCCGCATTAGCTGCTGTTTGATGAGCATGTGAACAACGCTGATCTGCTGAAGATCTGAAGACGTTATGCTATATTCCAGAATTTTTTTTGTTTTTTTTTTTTTTTTGTTCCTTTTCTGTGTTGTCTGGCAACCAACACTGATGAAGTCAGCGCCAACAATCTGTCCAAAAGCGATAAAGTTATAATGGCGCACCGCACCGCACCGCGAACTGTGTCGGTGGCGGCATTCGCGTCGGCGGCGATTCTGGTTTGAAATTGAGCTCCGACCGTGCCCACAATATGCCAGAGACCAGAGAGCGCAGATCTTCGCTTGGTATTATAAAGATCTGACAGCGTTCGTCAGCTTTGTGTACGCTTCAGGCGTTGACATGCTGCGTCTTGAGTCCTCTGACTACTCGTCTCCGAGCACTTTTCGCATAGAATAAAATGTATCTTAGCTAAACTGGAGCGCTTTTAGATTTATTTGCAGCACATCGTTCATTATGTATTGTATTCGTATCGTACGAGTATATAGTACGAGTAGTTTGTGTATTTTATGCGTTGCATTAGATTAGCGTGCTTTATTGTACATAAATGGTGCATTCCAGCAGAAAAGTTCTTTAGATAAATTTACTGCGTTCAGTTATAGACTATGAATTATTATATATGTTGCTATAGTATAGAGATATAGTGTCATTAATCCGCTATTTTTTTTATATTTTTATTTATTTATTTATTGGGTGAAAATCAGGGTTTCAATTATTCCCTTTAACCTTATGCAACCTTCGCTGTCTTAAACACCGAATTTAGCTAAAAGCCTGGTCAGACGGTCTTATATTTACGTGTCATGTTATCTGACTTATGTGTCGTGCAACTGTCAAAATATCACATAAAAATATTACTTTGTGGTGAAACGCATGCGCAAGAAATTTGACAGCTGCATTTTTAGTGTTAGCCAATGGCAGCAGAATCGCTTTTACAACACTATAGTTTAAAAGGGATAAAGCCCAAAAATGTTGTACAACTGCAGATAAAGAATTACTGCTTTTGGCAACAATTCACAACACTGTTAACACGAAATAGAAACGGAGCTATTTCCAAAAATGTCGTGCGATATTGCTGATGACATAGATTTGTTCATGGTCACACGAGATGACGCGACTGTACTAGCAATCTGATACGTAAATATAAGACCGTCTGACCAGACCTTAATATATAAATTGTCGGTCCTATGTTCCGCCTGGGAACAATGTTAATGCATATACAATATGCAAATTTTAACTGTAATAATACACTTACTTATACAGGGTGCTGGTGTCAGGTGACGTAATCCATAATGTAAGTTCAACATCTAAGTTTTGTTTTACACAGCTTTGAAAATCATATCAGGTAGGTGTTGCCCGCGTACACTGAAGAAGCCCTGAAGAATGCTAGTCTTCAAGTCTTGTAGGTTGTCTTTATCCCGTCTGTCTGACCGTCTGTGTCAATCAAAACTAGTGCCTTTGTCTTTAAGTTATCGGTCTGAAATTGGGTTAGGTTATGCTCAGTCACATGAAGCCTTGAACTATTTTCAACCGGTTTCGAGCATTATCTTTCGAGAACTATCAAAATCTATAAAAACGACATGGCGATCAGAGTAAAAACACCAAAGGGTTATCTCTAGTGTTCCAGCTCCAATGAAATTAGAGGTGCAGATGTTGAAAATGATGTCCACAATTTTCTTAACTCGCCTGGTCAGATGGGCTTGCCAATTAATAATAATTTTGTCTATTGGACCGATCGTTCTGAAATTTATAGAGAGTATTATTATGGATCAAGAGGCAGTACTGTTTCGGCGATGTATTTACATATGTAAAGAGCTCTAGGAAAAATAAGTTCCATTTGAAAATGGGCGGTGGTACGCCATTATATAAAAGAATGGCTGAGGTTTGGAGCATCTGTAAAGCACACCGGGAGAACTAAGATTCATTGGAAAAATAGACTGTGCCGCGCTCCATATAACAGAAAAATAAGCTGAGGCGTACAATAGCAATGCACGCCGTGTACGCGTGAAGCAATTATGATAACAAAGTCCTTACCTATGAACGAGAAGAAGTTTCGCAAATAAGTGTTTTGGTTAATGTGCTCTACGCGTTATAAACAGCCGATATTCAAACAGCTGCTCATATTTAAAGTTTTATTTAATGCTATTTGAAAAATAAAAGTTAACCAACAAAAATCGTTATAAATCACATTTGCATTGAAAAGTGGAAATTGTCCGACAATTAGCCCGAATGGCACTGAAATCCCTGAAATCGACATGTTAAAATACTTTGGAGTGAGTACTGACTGAAGTGAGTACTAAGCTTACATTAAAGCTAAACTAAAGTAGCTGAGTGTTCAGATCAAGAGTATTGATTTCTTTGACAAAACGCTCAACTCACATTTGTGAGTACAGCATAAGACTATAAAAAAACGTACTAAAACCATGTGGACATATTGACCATACACATTGGCATACGACGAGCACCTCCAACATTCAAAACTTCAGATAGTATTTCAATAAAAAATTCGAGTTATTTTTAAAGCTCCGTGGTTTGTATATTAACTGGAAAAAACTGCGATGTATAACTCTGGGAGTGTTCCATAGATATAGTAGCGCTGCATTACACGCCTGCCTGCAAACAAAAATAAAGGAAAAAAAGGAAGGAGAACAATAGTAAGAGCAATTTACAAGCGTAAAAAGACTGGAAGCGTTTTAAACTAAACACCTTCTTATTCTCAGAAGTCTATGGAAGTCTTTAAGTTGCAACCGGCGCCGCACCAAAATTGACGCCCCCGCAGTCATAGAGTGTACATCAGACAGTCTCCTTCTACTGGCAACGCTGCTTAGGGCTATTTGTTGAAGCCATCACTTGGACATTTGGTTGTTGGTTTTTCGGCATTAAAGTTTCTTAGCAATTTAGCAAATTTTTCGCTATATATTACAGCAGACAGCTGAGAAGTTGGATGAGAAGTTTCAACATCAACGCTGCTGCCATGTGTGATATATGATGAGATGAAGCGTCTGCATGATGATGATGATGATGAAGAAGTTATACAACCAAACGTTCTAATAATGATGTGGCATGCTTCATTTTCGATTACTTCTCGTTGTTGTTACTGAAAATACTTGTATTCTTGACGTCGTTTTATGCTTATCTGCTTTAATGCGAATATGTATCTTTTTATCGCTTATTGATTATTTGAATTGATTTTGTAGCTGTGTGTGTGTGTGTGTTTTTTTTTTATGTCTGTTTATTAAAATGCGCGCGCGTGCAACTGACACACTCGACAAATGTTGACATTTAACTTAGCAGCTACAGCCACAGCTACAGCTACATATACACTTCAACGAATATGTATCTAGATACTTTTTTTTTTTGTATCTATTTGTTTGCATGTTATGCGCTTCCTTCGTTCCTCGATCCAACTCGATCCGTTTCGATCGGTTCTGCAATCCAACTGACACAGATATGCAAGTTATGTGTAAACACCGCCCACGCAAACGCAAACGCAAACGCAAACGCTAACCGACGCCACCGCCGCCGTTGTTCAGCTTTAACCGCTTCAAATTTTCATATTTGCTAAGTGTAAATATCAAAAAAATAAAAAGAAAATGTGTTATACACTGTAAGTGAGTGAGTGAGTGAGTGAGTGAGTGAGTGTGTCAGTCATTGATTTAGCGCACAATTTTCTTACATATTTACAGAGAATTTCATTAAAGTAAGTTCTGTGTTCTTCTTTTTCTCTTTCTCTTTCTCTTTCAAACGTTATCGGAACGCGTGCTATCAATTAAAGTTTAGATTTTCGCGCCAAATCTTCTTCAAATATAGGTAATTCTGTCTATTTGTAACTACATACATAGATTGTATCTGTGCATATAGTTTGTATCTTTTATCGCTTGTTCAAGTGAATTTGTTTTTATTATCGAGTCGACTCTTTAACTCGTAGAGGGGTTAAGCCATGGACGATGACGTTTCTCCATTATATCTATCTATCTTTCGAATATCAATATACTATTTTCCAGCGTGTTATTTGATTTGAGACTTGTTTATTTATTTTGCATGAGATCAGCGCGTAGGTGTTTAAAACTGTTACCCTTTGTCTATCTAAAATCTATTTCAAAATAAAATTGTGCACGTTTGAATGGATTTTCATTTTTCATTTGTCATATGTAAGTCTTTCATTTTTATGGGTATCTGTCAAAAACTTAGAATGTAGTCCATTGAAATCCATGCCTCAATATTATAGATTGAAAATGGCATTGAATGCGAGCTACATATTATAGCTATGTTATCAATTCGAGATCTACTAAAAGCAAAAGAATTCTAAATAAATGTATATTCCCGCATTGTAAGATCTTCGAAATAATTTCGAAAAAAAAAAAAATTATCTTAAATTCCCAAACAACGCCGGGTATTTTTATTAGTTCACTAAAAACCAATTGCATTTTTATTGATGTTCGATTTGCGCTATTTAAATAGATCCCAGTGAACTATTGGACTAAATTTCAATGATAGGGGAAGCAATCGGCATAGACACATAAACACACTTGAAATAGAAATGTATATCGTAATCTTTATTATGACCCGAAATAGTAATCTCTCACATTTTTTTCAAAGATATTTTCATTCAAATGTTGTTCGCGACTATGCTGATGGTGATCCATTCGTAAGGTACAATTTTCGATCATTCTTTTCAGCATTGCTACCAATATGTCGCGAGTTACGCGAGTAATGTTGGCTTCCAAGTCTTGAATCGTAGCTGGCTTATCGACCAAGACTTTTTACTTCACATAACCCCAACGAAAAAAAATCCAGAGATGTGATATCACACGCTCTAGGCGGCCAGTTGATAGCTCCGTTGTTGTGGTGAGAGTCTTTCCATGATGAATTGTCAAACAATACTGAATAAAAATAGGTAAAAAGAAAAGCCATGTAGGCATATAAACAAGATTGAGACTGTAAATGAGGCATACAATCGAGCGCTTTGTCGATATAACTATGTGGCGTTCAATAAGTAAAGAACTACATTTTAGACGCTCTAATTTAAGCACTATTTAATCTACATAGCTATAATCAAATTTGCAGAGAGCACTAATTGCAATGCTTCATTAACATTTGCAGTTAGGCTCAATGATTAGGTCTGCTGACAATCTTTCTCTCTCTCTCTCTCTCTCTCTCTCTCTCTCTCTCTCTCTCTCTCTCATTGCTGGCTCTCTATGCACACACTGTGTTAGATCGCAGCATGGCCGTTCTTGACAACTTCGCTTTTTCCTGCTAGATACAATTTTTTTCATCTTACAGCGACAACGGTTTAGAAAAAGTTCCGGAAGCGTAAAGCTTTGAGAAGTTTGAGTCTATAAACCGGAGTTCAATGATTGGATCCGAAATGATATTTCAGATGCCATACACTGCAAAATTTTATGTTTTTAATACATATTTTATTACATAGCGTGTAATTATATAATTATATTATATCAGCGTGCCCGTAGAGATAAATACTGTATATGTAAGAAATTAAGCATGCGAACGCCTTACCACACCAAAACACTTTGTTGAGGTTACGAAATTCTTAGAGATATTAGTGTGCTGCTCTGTGTCAAGACCTGCTCCGAGGCCCGATTGTCATGAGAATGAATATATATTTATAATTTCGTTATGAATGGTGGTGTTCATCTGTTGCAGACGCAAAGTTTTTTCGTTGATTGTTTGTAGAATTTAGAAAACACAGAAACGCACTAAAATTTGCTTATATTAATACTCCATCAAGGTTCATTTCTGCAGATTAGATTGAGGTTCTTTATTTGTTCCAGCGTGTGTTTTTTTTTTTTATCCAGGAAGATTTCTTGCAAAGGCTTCATGGCACCATCTCTGGTAGCGCCCACCTTGTATGAGAAAGATGGTGAGGCGATTTTGGTATTTTGGATTTCAGCATTTGAAGAAAAATATTGCAAAGATGACTAAAAAAAAATTCATTATGCACGCCTCAAACATTTCACTTCTTTGTCTCATTTTCTTTATCCTTGCCTTTATCACAGGCAACCAATCTGAATCAAAAAAAAAAAATTTTTTTATTATTTGAAAAGATAGCTTAGATAGATTAAGGTAATTAATTAGTAAATTCAGGTTTCAGAAATTTTTCAATAAAATTATTTATTCTGTCTTTTTCAAAGCAGTCTCCTTTGCATGCAGTACACATATTCCAATGAGTTTTTCAATCTTCGAAACACTTTTCCTAGACCGGTTTTAGAATCGCCTTCAACTGCGAATTCTCTATTGAGTATGGTTATTTTTGTAAATGAGTATCTCCGGATTAAGCTTGTTTTTTATTGGTGTTCCCAAAACACTGGAATATAGCGTATTGAATGCCTGCGAAACAGAAGGAGATAGCAAGTGAAACTACTGATAAACCTGTGCCAGCTCATCAAATACTAAATTTGTAAATAAAAGTTAGTATCTCCATCTTTTTTAGTTTCCGACTTTTTTAGTTTTCTGTTTGCTACAATTTCATTTCACAGAAACAAATATATAAAAATATTTTGTAAGTTAACCAGCAAGTGTAGCACTAAAGTTACTAAAAATCTAAAAAAAACTATTTCAGCATTGAAAACACATCCTTTTTTGCTTCTGCTGCTGCATACATTTTTCTCTATTTAATAGCGTATCTTGCGTCATAAATTTATTAAAATACTTTGTTCAATCTGAAGCAACCTAATGCCGCCAGAATTTACGATGCGCGCTGTACAATTCAAATTCTAACAAACTGTAGATCATCAGATCATCGATGACATTCATTATTATAAAATGTATCTTTTTTGTTTGTTTGTTTGTTTGTTCGTTTAACCTGCGTTATGAATGTAAAGCGACTAACTATCGCATTGTATATATTCAATAAACTGAAGCGTACATGCATTACGCGTAACAAACGATCGTAAACTATTTGCTTGCACAACGGTTGCCTTGTATATTGTGCGCCTTGGCAAAAGTAATTGTGTTATTGGATTGGAAAGTTTTTAATTTTTAGGTACAAACGTGCGCAGAACGTTTTGATGCACGAGCAATTTTCAAAGCAATTTTGCCTCACAAAACGAACTTTTTTAGGTTCTTCAACTTTTTTGTTCATCTTCAAAACACTTTTCATAGGCCAATTTCGGAATCGCGTTCAGCGCCTTCTGCAAATTCTCTATGTTGTCAAAACAGTTTTCACGAAGTGAGTTATGGGAAAAGAAAAATGACAGTTGAATACTGAGCTTGCGAATTGACATTAACGTTTTTTTTTTTTTTTTTTTTTTGGTCAAATAGTCTCGTACAAGATAAGAAAGGTTGACCTCGCCATTTATATTTCAAGTGTAGGAACAAAAAGAAATCACTGGGTGCCAAAAGTCTGTGCGGTATGGCGGATTACCCATTAACTTGATGTTTTGAGTACTCAAAAACTTTGTTGTGTGAACCGATATATGTATGAGAGCTTGCATTGCCGTGGTGGAATATGATGCGTCTTCGGCTGTTGGTTTTCAATTCTCCGAACAATTCTTACAAACAAATGGTTGTGTACCATGCAGAATTGATCGTTCTATGGCCAATAATTAAAATCAAGTCAAGCTGTATTAAATTAGAACTCAATTGTGCCTTCCACTAATGCCCAAGGATATCGCAGTTCTACTGTAGGTCTTGTCCTATCAGTTCACGCAGAGCATCGATGTTTTCTGAAACGACAGCGAGATTTTTGGTTGATATTCTCTGGATTCTTTTGATGGCAGCTCAATGCCAAAAGTCGAAATAGGTTGACTGCTGCACGCTAGTTCAAATCACTGCAAACAACACAAATAGTGCGCGTACAGCAAAACGTTCTGCGTAACGCTGCTAAACAGCACTCAGCGCTGCCAAGGCGCACAATATAATAGACAACCTTCGTACGACTACGAATCGCTCCCTTTCGATCAATTCTGCTCTGGATTTTGTTTGCGTTTTGCATTTTTGATTGATCGCTTTATATGTTAAATACGTTCACCGTACGACAAACGACAAATACAACACTATGTATTGTACAGCGAAGATCTCCTTAGACACAGACAGGACAGTAATACAGAAATCCATGTATGAAACAATCGATTTACAGATCAGCGAGTCAGAGATACGCGTTGTAGAAGAGTTTCAATGCAATTCCATTTATATGCAGACACAATAAATGTAAATCAGACGCAGATCGATCATCATTTGGTCTTCGAAGTTTTTTCCTCCTTCCTCCTTCATTCTTTTTTTTTTGTTTGTTTGTTTGTTTTGTTTTGTTTACCCTCAACGTTAACTATCAACGCGTCGCGATATGAATCGATTGATGCTTTCTATATAGGTAGGTCATGCAGTTCCAATGCTGTTCTCATCCTCGCGTTTTGTATTTAGTTGATAATGCATACAACTAAATCAAAAAAAGATTGTAAATTAAAGAGAAAAGGATCTCAGAGCCATCATAATTTCACCTGTATCCTTTCACAGCCTACGCTGACTTAAGGACTTTTTGTATTTTCTTTTCTGGAAAAATGACAATAATCAAAGGCGGCGGCGGGGTATGTCTTCGTTGTTTTTTTGGGCATAATAATTAAATTTATACAAATCAACTTTTGTGGCATACATTATTATTGTGTGTTGTATGCAGACCATGATGCAGACCAGGGTCGCACGCTACTTGTTGCACTAACTCTCCCTTTCACTCGATTCGACTTGCGGCTATGTGTATATCTCTTTCTTGAACATTGGCCTTACTGTGTCGATCGCGATCGCCGAAAGGAAACAGAAATCAAGTCGCTCGATAAGACCACCAGAGATGCAACAGAAGCAACAGAAGCAACAGAAGCAACAGAAGCAGCACAGACAACTCTACCTCTGCAACCTCCACAAAATCAGCAACTTAGTTTAGCCCAAGTCGATCGACAGACGATCGCGACTAGTGAAATAATTTTCCTGCAGTCTTCAAACTGATCTTCACATCTTGACATTTTTCCAGGCTAACAGCGTCCAATGAGAAAAACAAGTGCATTGAAAGTGCGTTGAGTACACGGTGAAAAAAAAAAAACCAAAAAATATTTCAAATTTTCAATTAAATTCACCTCTATTAAAGCTGTACGTATTGTAGGCATTTCTGTATGGATTTTTAATTTAGAATCACAGTACTTTAATTACTGTTTTCCGACTCTCTATATGGAAAAATAAGACAAACACATTTTATTTGTACTGGGTCCAAAAATAGCATCAAAAAATGGTAAATACGACACTTTTTCTTCTCCTTAAATTTGTGGAAAATTTATAAAAGTGAGAAACAAAAAATGAGTTTTGACTACAAAGTTAAAGCTTTGTGAAAGAGTTTTTCTTTAACATTTTATTAAAAGTGCAGATAAAAAATTGATACCTCTTTGTATAGAAACCATTGACCATTCTCAAGAATGCTCTTTTTGTGTAGTTAACCTAGGCTGTCAATAGACGTGTTTCAAGGTATGCAACTACCCATCATCTCTCAGCTAATGTTTGCTTTTTGTCATCATGTTTAATTGAAAAATGCTTTGTGTATCACAGGAATTTCTGTTATCCAATACTAACGAAAAGGCTTTCAAAGTATGTTCTGTTGTATTCTTGCAAGAACAGTTCCTTTTTAATACTTCTGTGTATTGTTGTTGCATTATCCCATTATAAACTGCGCCTGTGGCTGGTAGCAAATCGCTACTCGAAGGTTGATAACGTGGGGCCTCATTTTCAGAAATTTTACTGAAGAGGACAAACTTTGATATTGCAATGTTTAATTGAATTGAAATCTCAAGCCTCCCTGCTGAAAGGTGTATTTTCATCGATAGATCTCCAAAATTGATAGGAGATTTCAAGACGTTTGGCTTTCGGTGAGGAATGCAATTAAAACTTAGCAAATAACTGTGCTACCTTTGCTTATGGTACAGTATAGTAGCTGCAGAGCATTACAGGCCCTAAACGGACCAAATTCCAGATAGCAAAACATATTAACAAGTGGGAATCATTTGTGGTGACTACGCTTCTATTAATACATAAACTATTGGGTACTTTAATGACAAAAGGTCGAATTTCAACCACTGGGAGAACCTTTAATAGTTACGCATATAAACCCAGAATCCAGCATACAGAACTCAGACTCAATAGTTGTGTTGACCTGTATTATCTAAGCAGGAACTGTCGAGTAGAGTGAGTCGAACAAAGATGCTTGCACGAGATTGCAATATCTTCTGCAGAAATTTTGAGCTCTTACTATTAGCCTAGTAGATTGTCTTTCTATAAGACAGTGTAGAATGGAGACATGTACACTTTTTTGGCGTTTTTTGAAGTTTTGAAGTTTTTCATGTGGTTGTATTGTTCCCATAATTATTCACTAGATGTACAGTGTTCAAGATGATTGTTCTTCATCGATAGCTTCAATGCATGCACTGCATTTTCCGGAGTTCAGTTGCACAAGTCAAATGAACTTAGTTCTGCCATCTCTGTGCGACGCTTGTTGCTATATTAGTTAAGCGATTTAAGAGCTGCTAGGCATTGCGTACCACTAACACCTCATTTTAGTAGATGCAACTGTAATCAGAAAGTCTAAAGATACCTGCTTCGACTTGCCCAATGAGCCTCGAGTGAGTAGTAAATAAATTTAAATAAAATAGGAAACTTCTCCTCAAATGTCTTTCGCAATGATGATCCCAGAGTGCACAGAAATAGATGAAATAAGATGTAGAGTGCGTCCATTGATTTAAAGCATAATGCTACATTGCATTTGTGTAAGGGTGCTTAACTTAATAATATAGACTTCATTAATACTCATATTCCGTAGAATGGAGTCGTCCTAATCAGAATCAGATCCATGTATTTAGCGCTCTGACTAAAAAAAAAACACAATTTTAATTTCGGGAATAACAAAACATCACTTGGGAGCATATCAAGGAACTATAAAATTTTATATAATTCATTTGAGTAAGGAAAACGGCATGAAATTGCTTAGAAGATTGGAACAATAACTCGATGTACAATAAAATAAATTTTGATAAATAATTCACTAAATTCCGTGTGTTCCAATAAATTCTTATTATTATATTTTACACATAATGCTTTTCATATATAAAAATTTAGATAGCTCAAGGCCATTTCTACATTGAGAAATATTTGTCATATTTTTCTCAATGTGAAGAGAAGCAACAACTTTTTGTTATAAAGAATGTTTTAGCCGCGAAGACATGTGTTTCGAAGTCAGCTACGAGTTCTCATCAGTTCAAAAGTCGGTAATGCGCCCTTGTATTCAAGCATATTATGAGTATATGTTGCATTCTTGCAAGTATGATAGAGATATATACGATATTAGAGATATACGATGTATTACCTATATGAGAACAACAAATGCAAACTTTAAAGACATATAAAGGCATATATTTCGTTAAAAAACTTTATTGCAAATGAATAAAATTTCTTTCACTGTATTCACATGCAACGCACTGTCTGACTGACTAACTGACTGACTGACTGACTGAATGAATGACTGACAACTGATCGATCGAATCGATCGATCGAACGTACGACATTCATTCAACGCAAGTTAGCTTTACTAGTTGGCTTACTCACTCCCTGCCGGTCTATATCTGACTGTCTGTTTGTCCGTCCATCCGTCCATCCGTCAGCTCATCAGATCGCCTGTCCAATTGTCTGACTTACTGGATGATCGTTTAATCTAGCGCAGCAGATCGCTAAATTGTATCCTCGTCTCAGTTTTGTTCGTTGATGTTGATGTTGTTGTTGTTGTTGTGGTTGTCAGTAGCCTCCACATTTAAAGTTGCTTTGCAGTTGATTTTGCGGCTGCGCGAAATGATTGAATTGTGTCTGTCTGCCAGTCAGCCATCCAGCCATCCAGCCAGCCAGCCAGCCAGCCAGTCAGTCAAAGAAGCCTCCTTTTCTCCTCCCATTGTACTTCACCGTATCTGTTAGCGATCAGTTTGTGTGTGTTTGACATCATTGTTTTACGGCACAAGATCGTTCTGGTGATAGGAATAGGCTGCCTCTTCTGCTTCAATCACAGCGTATGCAAAGTGCTTAAACATGCATTACGTTATACCTATAAGATACTACAATATCTACCTACCTACCTACCTAGCTATGCATGTATGTGAAGTCTGACTATTCGATTTGGATTGTCGTTTGCATACAAAGTGGAAGTGGACAACTTGCAAATCGCAGCTTCCTGTAGAGGGTTCCCAACGCAATTCAATAGCAGAAGCAGAAGTTCATCTTGAAGTTTGTCGTCGTCGTCGTCGTCGTCATCATCATCGTCGTCGCGTGTTATACCCTTCGATACATCCATTCACAGTTTTATAACAAATTTGATTGTTTTTGCAAATGATTATGAATTGATTTTTGATTGTTCGCTGCAAACGGCGACAGAAGTATTTCTGAAATTGAAATTGAAGCTCTGCAGGATTTCTGTGGAACCGTTATTACGAGCTCAGCATAAATTTGCATCTTCTTGAGTAGTTGAACTACTGGTGTTTTGCTGCTCTTGGCGAGTTTTGCATTCGATTTTAAAGCTATACCTATATTTCGAATGACAGTAGACATTATTTACCTTCAGCTAGCTAGCAATTATCTGTTGTATTTAGATGTGAGTTGCGCACGTGCGCAGCAGTTCTACGAAGTGTAAAAGAAGTTTCTGTCTCTGTTCATCGGTTGTCCTTACTTCCCCTATTTGCAATGCGCCACCCGCACTTTTCACTTTAGTTTATTTTTTTTTTTTTTTCAAAAAGGTCACATAGAATTGTTTTGTATCTCAGCTCTTCAGTGTGCAGTCATGCAGAGCAAATATTTTATGCGTTATACGAATTGTATGCATTTTATGTACGAGTATTGAGTCATCAGCAAAGATGCTCGTCGGTTGGGTCTGTCCAAAGCAAAATAGTTTTTAATGAAGTGCTCAGCCCTAGGATAATCATCGTTGTTAATATGCGTTAATATTTACGCAAATCCGTATAAGTCTGATTGACAGCTGGTGCTGAGATGATTGATGTATCTGATCAGCCTTTGTTGTTTGTGGTTTGCATAGAATTATGAGTTTGTTTGAGCGAAATTTATTCTAAAGTACATAGTCGAAAGCATCAAAGAGTGCCTAAATCGTAAATGTGTTTTGTAGTTAAATCAATTTACCTACAAAATAGTAAAAATAGATCTTAACTCGCACAACTTCGTAGATGTTCAAATAAAACTTTAAACAAGCAGAAACTATTTATAAAAAAAGAGGACATCATGGAACGCTCGACAGAAGCGAAGTTTCTACTCAAACATAGAAACATATGTTTGTATATGCTTTGGCATGCTCTATAGCCTAAACGGCTTGATTAAGTTTAACATATGAGGTACCGTTAGATTCGTCTTGATTGCGATTGATTGCTATGTGCAGTCTTGCTCGATATACGGTTGTAGTGCCACATACACAAGTAAGTCTGCGAATAAACAAGAAGAATAAATATACACTTTGCCACTCTGGCAATCAAGAAGAAGCTAGGTTAGATTAGATTAAAATGGTCATACGGCCCGTTGAATCTCATTTGTGACTTCGAACCATTTCCTTTTACAACCACATTTCCTTTTAATTCACTAAATTTTTCAACTTTTGCTTAAAAGTTTCAGATATGTCAATTAGGAAATCGTTCCCCAGGTGCTTGAATCTTCTCTTACAGAAGTTGAGGGACGATATTGGGTTGCTCGCAGTTGACACAGCTTCTACAGAAGTCTTGTGAGCAGGCTCCCAGTCTCCTAGTATGCTGTTCTATGATACAGTGTCCTAACAGTGTTCCTATTAAAATTGCTGCATCTGTTCTACTCATCCTCAGTAGGAACTAAGTTCTATTTTGTGCATACTAAGTCCACGCCTGACTTGAAGTTATACACGTGAAAAGATTTGCGGCAATCAGTAATGTTCCTTGACCGATTTCGAAAGGAGTCCAGCTTTTATATAGCTGCTTGGCTGCCTGATCGTGTTAAGCGCTTCTGTTGGTGTAGTGCGAAACACCCCGCTAATAGATAACTATTCAAGCTATTTCTGCTTGAGGCATGTTCAAATACTGGCCACCATAGTATTATGTCGTACATATATATTGGTTTTACTACGGCAGTACATAATTGCTGGAGAGAAACGCCTATTGCTTTTTACACACTTTCTGTTAATTCATCATTCCAAAGAAGCTTCCTATCCAATATTAGGTATTAAAATGAATCAATATATGTCAAAGTCCATCAAGCCGTTTAGGTTAGGGGTATTCACACCAAGTCGATTAAAGTTGAGAAATTAAAAGTAATTCTGTAAATGCTGCTGTGTAATTTTACGAGGAAAGTAAAGTAAAAGTGATACAAATTCAATTAATTTTCTGTCACGACAAAGCACAATAAACAGCAACAAATCGATTATAAAATCAATGAATTTATTTTATATATTATATCTTCGCTAAATTTTCTTTGTTCCACCGTAAAAAATACCAAACTAAATGTTCTCTGTCCTCTGTCGGTTCCCATTTAAATTCTAATTGTTTAAAAAACATTTCAAAGTACGAAGAGTTTTGTTTACTTTCGCAGAGTAGAAACTATTTATTATTATTTTTGTTCTTATTTTTTTATCAACAAAGCTGTTCATCGAATAGGTGTGAGTACCCTATTTGTAACGCAAAAATGTTGTAAAGAGAACTCATTTTCATCAAGCTTTTCATTCGAGATATGAACAGTTCCATTTAAAACTAGGCTATCATTGTGAAATGCACAGTAACTAAACGATGTTCAGACACATATGTATGACCACAAATGAAGATACAAATAATTAACGCATATTATGGTATTTAAATTAAACTCTTTACTTATCACAAAAAAAAAATTAGCTCTCATCGACAAGATGACGCAAAATACATGAAATTAGACATGAGGCAAATCATAGGTGAGCAGTTTTATTCTGTAAATAATAGAAGAAATTTGTCTGCATTATTTAGGCAAAAGAAACTGAACAAGTTTCCAGAAAGTACTCGTATATACTCGTATCTTATAAGCAGACTGAGCGCACGATCATCCAAACCATCTGTGCATAAATCTATTGTAGAACAACTTATACGCCGCTAGAAGACTCGAGCGTCATCACCATCTTAAGCCTCCATTCAGAGTTTAAGACTGATGCTACGTCCTTCTCCTTTAACTCCACTCACAAAAACCACCCACTACTGTCATCCTCACACTAATCATTACCTCAAACCAATATGATTAAATTGTAATTGAACGCTCAATTTAAGGTACCACTACCATAAATATTAATTTTTAATGAGTGTTCCTCAAGGAACGAATTTTAAATATAACAAATATACGAAAAAAAAAGTTTGTCCCAGTTGTCATTGTGCAGTCAAGTGTCAAAGTTTCATTCAAACTGGGATTGTCCCAAAAAATAATTTTTTATACGAAAACCTACAAAGGAACTGCACTCTTCTGGCCTGAATGGGAGGCAGCAGGGAGATCGATCGACCCACCAAAGTGTTCTTAACCATTGAGAAATACTATTAGGCTAAAGCAATCGCAAAGATAGACAAAGCAGCTATGCAACATCTTCTGAAAGATGTTAGTTCTTAGTTTCGTAAATTTACCTATTCATCAAGAATATTAAATGAAGATTTATGAATATGAAATGAACTATCTTTTTATTGCTTAAGTGTTCAAATTAAAACTGCATCAAAAACAGAAGTGATACAAATAATTTTAATTTTCTGTCTGTTAAATGATTTTGCTGTTTATGGAGTTATATGAAGTCATAAAAAAAAGGGAAAATGTTCATTAATATTTGCTTTAAACTGAGCCAACTCAAAAGCTTAATTGCAACAACAACAACAACAACAACAACAACAACAAAATGTAATAAAATTTAATAAATGTTGAGATGGCAAGTGCCGCCGCAGATACTTTTACAAAATGAGATGATCCGATCTGATCTGAGATCCGAACGTATACATAATTCATGCAGCAATTTTTGGCAATTCGAACAGCAAAACAAAAAAAAAAAACAAAAAAAAACTGTATACTATAGAGTAACGATAACGATAACTATGATGCACATACGGTTTATCTGCTTCTTCTTTTGCAAGAAATTGGGTCAAAATGTTATATAGCAACCATTTGGAGTGAATTTCAAGTGATGCATCGAGTGGCATGGCTAAAGAGTGGCACAGAAATCAATGAAAGTGTTTCGACTTAAGTGTCGGCAATAATTATGATTATGCATTTAATAGTTTTATACAGGACAGCTCTGCACTTTCAATTAAAACCAATGCTGCAGATGATGATCGGATCTCCTTGAGCCTGTGCAATTTTGTTGTTTAAGGTCGAGCGGTGAGGTGTTTTTTGAAGGTGAGACTGTTGTCATAAATGAGCATGAAAATGAGTCTGGTCATAAAGTTCTCAGCGCACTTAATGAGTGCTACCCATGGGCTAATCTGCTACAAAATCTTCAAAACAAAAATATTTTCAAATATTGTTTTTAACGTTTTTTTTTTTACAGCAGCAGAAAATGGAACATAACTCTCAGAAATTGATTCGCATAGTTTTCGAATTCGAATTATAATCGAATTTTAATCGAATCGAATTATAATTCGAATTATATACATCGACTTAGGTTAGGGTAGACTAAGTTACGATGGAAAGATCGAGCGTTGTCACTTAGTCCACTGATGGCTCACTGTGATAGCATATACCAGCTCTTACGTGCATCAGTTTGTCTCTAATATGGAAACTTCGATACCGTTTACAGATATCTTTGACAGATATCTCAGTAAGATTATCTAAGAAGGGACAGTAGAGTTAGTTTCTTACTACTATGAGCAATGTCATTGTAATTGCTATAACGTTGCCTCCTCTTCGACATTGCCGCAACTTCTGCAGAAATTCTAAGAGTTACCGCCTATCCTAGTGGCAAGACCCATAAAGGCTTCTAACAGAATTGTGATGTGTAAACTTTGCTGGCATAGCAGTGTGACTGTTCTTTTAAGGCTGTAGTTGGCCATGTGCATTTTGAGATCTTACCAGTGTTTAAGTTACTTCATCTGTTGTTTCTAAACGGTTCGTTTTTAAATTGATACATAGCTTACCTACCGTGGTCTACCTGTGAAGAATGTCGACAGTGGTAGACTCTTTGGTGAACTTATCTAATCCATACTTGCACCACGATAACGCACCATCCCACAAGGCTATCATTATGAAATATTTTCTTACCAAAAACAACAAATACCATCGAATAACCATTGTATTCAAATGATATGGCTCCGGGCGACTTTTTTCTCTTTCCAGAACTGAAATTTCCACTATGAGACACCCATTTTCAGGCGTTAGAAGACATAAATAAGTCTTGACGGTGAGAACTGAAGTCATTTCCGAAAGATGCGTTTGAGAAATGTGTTAGCATAAGTGTATTATTTCGGAGGGCGCCTACTTTGAAGGCGATACATTAAATTTGCATGAAAAATAATCATTTTGTGTTTAATAGACCAATTCCCGGTAATTTTTTGACAGAATGTTTGTTTAATTTTATAATTAAGCAATTTTGCTCACTTTGGATTAAAGCACATTTCAAACTTTTTTACATTGTAGCACTTCCTAAAATAGTTTATAAGTAATTCCATTTTTTAACTCGAACATTAAGAAAAATGTTTCAACAAACAAAAATTTGTGTGAACAAAAACTGGAAAGTTAGTAGGTACCTTTTTTAATAGCGGATATCTCAGCAACGTTAGCAGATCCAATAAAATATTACATAATCTTTTTTTACACAAAAACCAGTTCTTTACAAGTTTTAGATTCGAAATTATAATACACAACCAGTTTATGCATTAATTTTCACAATATAGATTCCATATTGTGTTCATCAAATATTCTCATTTTAATCAGTTTCTTTTAGGTTTTCTTTGTTTATATTTCATTTTTTGTTCAAACAAAATTTTAATGCATTCGTGGTGCATCATTTTTGTAATACGTAGCGATGGATGTATTTTATTTTATTTTATTTATTTAATCACTTTAGCAAAAAGTTTGTAACTTTTGCTAGCTTCAATGTATCTATTTGGTTTTCATTAATGTCAGCTGCTATCGATCGTGATAACTTTTGTTGGCTGCATTATATTCGATTAATCGAACAACCAAAACTTTGTATGTGCTTATTATTTAAGTTACTTCAGCATACAGTAAATTGTAATCGTTCGAATGCCATTTATTGTTATCTATAAAGACTTATCCTTTTGATTTAGCGCACACGTAAATAATCAGATACATTCAGCTACACTCAGATACAGATACAGATACAGATACAGATACAGATACATGAAGAAGACGCATGGTTACACTGTTGTTCGTCGCCATCGAGTAATTGCATTTATAATAAACAATTTCACAATTATAAAATCCGCAGTGGTTCTTATCTGATTCGACGTGTTGCTTATTAACTTGTCTGGCAATCTGTAACGATTCTGCTGCAACATCGGCTCAGCTACTATTCGATGCAATCCATGCGATGCAACCTATAAGGCAAAAATTAATTTTGTAATTTATCAATAATAATATTATTTATATTGCACATGGCACACGTATGAGCGTAACGCTTAAATTGAACTTTACAATTGAAATTTATAGTACTCTTACCTACTGTAAATATGCTCTCCTATGGAGTCAAAATATAGGAGAGCATATTAATGGGCCTGAGATAAAGCGCTAACAGCATTTCATCATTTTAAGAAAGGAGACCGATCTGAAGACTTTTAATATAGAGTGGTAGGCGGGCTTTCCTGCTTTGTGAATGAAGTTGATTTTGGTTTCGAGCCTATTGTCTGAAATGCATCCTTGAGAGAAGTTGCTCCATTAGATTAAACAGGGTGTCTCAAAAGAAAGTTCACATTTGATTTGCTGATTGCGTGAACGCAACTATTCCGAGAGGCGCGGGGGCTATGTCAATCGGTAGCCTAGCTTTTGGGAATTTAGTCGCTATGGAGCGGTAATTCAGCGACTGTAGCGCGCATAAAATGCTGCAGTATTCGATATGTTCCTCATCTAAATGATGCGCCAAGCCCTCGACTCATTGTAAAATGGGTCGAGAAGTTTGAACAGACCGGTTCAACGCTGGAAAAAACAAAATCCGGGCGTCCAAGGTCTTCGAGAACGTTCGAAAACGTAGACAGTGTTACTCAGTCTGTTCGTGACAACCCGGGCCTTTCGATTCGGAAGCGCGCTGTTACTTTAAACGTGCATAGATCATCATTGTTCCGCATTTTTAGCAATTTCACACACGTCCAACAGGTCTCTACCACTAGGTCATGAAATTTTTACTGGCAAATTGATCTCCAGGAGAGGTGACATAAATTGACCTCCACGAAGTCCCGATTTAACCCCTATGAACTTTTTCCTTTTTTCGGAGTCAGTGAAAATTGCATACGAATGCTATGAATCTTCGTAAATCATACATATACGTGTATGATATAGGTGACCATTCAGGAAGTGGCACTTCTTGGTTTCGCAAAATTATACAAAAAAGAACGATTTCAAAGAGAAATTTTAAAAATTCCATTGGCAAAAATAACTCACGACAATGTTATCAATTGTGAAATCGTTCACTTCAAAAAAGTTAAATTACTGCAGATCTGTTGTTGAGCATCGTCAGAAATTTGGGAAATTGGGAAAACATCATTGATTTTTTTATTTGCCAAGAGTAGTTAAAATCAACCTAAGTCTCTCCCTAGAATCATAGACACTTTGGCGAGGAAGAATGAACATTCCAGCTAGAATGACACGACAGCAAAAACGCGCATAAAACTGAGCAGAAAAATCTTCTTGAATTTATCGCAACGCCAAAATAAACTTCATACTCGCCGTATCTTAATCCAATGGTCTGCAGTGTTTAATTGTGGAGACTAGGACTTGTGCTTCGCACCATCAAATTTTTTGCAGGCCCTAAACCAATCACTGCAGTGAGAATATGAGCGAATAATGGTGGAAAAATCGATAATTTTATGAATGTTTTGTAGGTTCTATCAACTTTTCGATTGTTTTAGAATAAAATCCAGCCTTCTCAAGAATAAGGAAAGACATTTTCCATAGAACAACCATTCTGACGCTGGAGCAACTAGAAAATTCGGATGGGCCAAGGTCAGACAACTAATTAAATCAATGCAATATTTTGTGAAACACCGTCATTCTCTTATATGATAGGTGCACAATGGAACCAAAATGAGGTCTAAGTGTAAAAGTCATGCAAATTGGTTTGTTTGATCAAAATTCTGAAGGTTTTCGTATTGAGTTTCGGATCTGGATAGACCGAGAAAAATATAAGATTTATGTGGACATTGTACGTTTGAAGTATAATAATATACAGTTCAATGGGACATGGAATCCTTTTGAATTTGAAGTGATTTTTGAAGCCGTTGGTCAAGCTACCAGATATATCAATGATTTGTTTCATTGTTGTTGTGACAATTATTATTTTTCATGAAATGAAAGACTTAAACATCCATTTCTTCGTTTTAAGTCAATAGTTGCACAATATTTGGCAAAATCTTCATCCCGAGGAGATTCATGTGCGGAGCATAGATTCCCAATTTTAAAAGTCTTGTCCCAACTTTGTTAGTTATTTCCTGTCAAATTGTTGACCATGTTGTTCGCATTTCGAAGATTTATGATCGAGTGTCAAAGCACTAGACTCCATTTTTATAAAACACCATCTAATCACAATTTTACTAGGACACTGATTTAGGTCATTCCATCAGAATACGAAACGCACAACGCATAAGAACAGCATATTGAACTCGTCACTCGCACTCGTCAAATCTTTCATGGTGAATACATTTCCGAGCGTCGAACAACTCATTGCCATCTTCCGTGCATCGCACCCGCATTCTACAATTAACTCCACAAGTGTTTTTATAATCATACGTCTATCTAGCCCACCCTGTATATGACTAGCCTATGATTATAGATGATATACATCTTCTAAGTACACTATGCGTGATAAATGTTCTTGGCATGAAGCTTTATCAGCAAAAAAACATGATTTAACAGCAACCCTCGTCGTATATGAAGCAATACTTTGGTTGGATACAGTCCATATCGACTTCTCTCTGTCTATATCTGCTTTACTCTTTCAAAACTTTTTTATGCGATTTGCAATTGTTAAATTGTACAAGAAAACTTGTTAAAATACGCAACGAAAATGCCACAAAAGCGAAGAAGCATCGCACCTTATCTGATTGCTATGAGATTGTCGATCGTTTGGATTGGATTGGAGTGGATTGGAGTGGAGTGGATTGAGTGAAGCAAATCTGTTGGCGGTTGCAGGCGGTGAGGACGAAGTAGCGACTACAGGACGAATGTCTGCCGGCTGATGATGAAATGACGATGACGGTGATATCGAGGATGTGAGGATGTATTGGTTCTTATGTGGGAATAGTTGTGCTTTTATTTACATTTAATTTGCATATTTACCAAAGCAAATGCAATACTGCAACAACAACAACAACAACAACAACAAACATATATTACATTTTTAGTTGACAATTTCGAATAATCAAAAAAGAAACACCGAACATTTCATACCCTTCTATATTTACTTTACAGAAAAACCAGCAAGTTTGAACTTCCAATTTTAAAGAGCAAATGGATGAGCGCGTGCGAATTCGAAAAAGTTAAATGATCGCAATAATATTTTAGGTTTTGGCTTAAAAATACATTTAATTTATTGTGCCTAGGCGATGTTGTACACGCCCCTCCGAATCCAAACACCATCGGGTTTGCACACACACACACACACACACACACACACACACACACACACACACACACACACACACACACACACACACACACACACACACACACACACACACACACACACACACACACACACACACACACACACACACACACACACACACACACACACACACACACACACACACACACACACACACAGACACACATTAATATGAGCCCAACGTTTAAAGAAGCTTATTGTTTTGTGCTTGTGAGAAAAACTTGAATTAGTGGCTGCTCAACGTTGAAAGAAGATTATTCATTTCGCTTTGTTGCTGCAAATTGATACACTGTATATATTCTTATGCTGTCAATGCAAACCGCTATTCGATTTTTCTATGAACCATCCCATACAAACATTCATACCTTGGTTGGTTCTCCATTTCGTTGTCACCTACCCTACAGCACATGTGCTCTCTCTCTCTCTCTCTCTCTCTCTCTCTCTCTCTCTCTCTCTCCTCTCCAGTTGCAATCACAGGTATGGTGGTATGACACTGACTAGTATTTTCAATGGATATTTCTTATTACGTATTTTGATATTAATTTATGTAAAGTAAGCTTTCAGTTATGTATGAAAGTATGCAAAATATAATTCGCAAATACTTTATGTTTTAATATAATTAAGTGTCGCGATCATTGACAGCCAATCAGTTTTTTTTTTTATCTTTTATATTCTCATTTCTTAATTGTAGTTCAGATTTTAGTTTCTATTTTAATTGTTATTTTAATACGGTTGATACAGTTGGCATTGTAGAATTTTTTGAACTTTATTATCAAGTATACACGACATTTTTCTTTAACAAAGAAGTACTGCGGCTCTAACGGCCAGATATATGTTTAATATAAAATTTTAAAACCTACAAAAATTCACTACACTTACTTTCTGGATATGTCTCGTAGCATCGATCAGTAAGCGTAATCTTTCGTCTGATCTTCGGGTTGAAGATGTATTCCATCAGAAGAGAAAAAAAGTTGCATGATAAGCATCACTTTGTTTGAAACCACTATGTTCGGAGAGGTTATTCTTACACTGACGAAGTTTTGTGTGTGGTGTGATGGCTTCATCGTGCGATGTCGAACGATTTTTGCTGGTTTACAAAGTTCAGATAAGGCGATGAAAAACTTTGTTATTGGCGGTGTGCAAAAAGCGGGTTTAATCGACAAATAGGTGGTGTATGTCTTTGTTGTACTCACGGGTCTTCTCCACGATTTATCGTAGAGTGAAACTTGGGTCAATGGTCGACCACTTTGGACTGAAGCCACACTGATACTGGTCTATCAGTACATGCCTGTAGCTGTTTATATAGTACGAGGGACAGAATTTTCTTCCAATTGAATGAAGACTTACATCACGATAGTTTGCACAGAAAGCGTTGTTTCCTTTCTTGAGTATAAGACAATAATTCTCTATAGGCGGTATTCTTCTATTCAATGTTTGCAATTAGATTACAGAAGTGACTTCGCATTCCATATTCAGCATTTTGATTAAATTTCGAATTTAATTTCCCTTACATTACACCTCAACATCCTCAAGCTTACGTCTTTCTTGCTCCATTTTGTTTATGTGTGAAAAGGAGTTTCTTCTCACTTCGTTTCTTTTTATTTCACACTTTAACTGCTTGCGTTGCTGCCAATTACAAAGTTCTTCTGTAGACGGTGTCTTTTTCTGCAATAGCTGGGTGACACTCCTCGTCATACTAAGAGTGCGTCAAGGCTCCTGTGTAACCAATGATCAATTTGATTACGTGTGCGTTGATGGGGAAATCTGGTACTGCTGAGTACCATCAGTGTAATCGATTAGCCTCCCTCCATTGCTGGAGGTAGCATTGTGAATGCTACATTATCCAACTGTCTTCCCGACATCATCGACTGGCCATCCCCATCTAGATTTTACAAAACGATTTAGAAGTTCTTGTAAGTTCGGTTCAACCGAAGCTAACGATTTTTCTTGTTTTATATCACCTGAATACTGTGCCGGACTTCAGTGAATTTTGGATTTGACTACATTTGAGGCCAACCGCTGAAGCCGGGTGAATAAATTGCTGTACAATTCCAAATTTCGGTCATAGAGTATACAGTAGGCTGCTCCTATTATAAGTTTTGGTCCAACATAAACACTGTAAATATTAAAGTTATATAATATAAACTTACAAACTTTGCATATACACATATTTGATTCGACTTGCAGCAGTAAACTTCGAAGCACATTACAACACTATAACACAGCACAGTTTACAACACTCCCAACAGATGTCGTACCGAGGACATAAATTTCTACAATTCGCACACAGTTTATACTGTTCTACTATCAAGTGTCGAAAGTTTTGTGACTGCTTACATTAATTTTCTGGTGTTACCTTTTTTGTTTTTGGTTACTCTATTTTTCATCTAGTTAGTTTTGTTCTTTTCTTTGCCTTAAACATTAACAAAAATATAGGTTTAAGTTTTTCAAAACTTCTCAAACAATTCGGCCTAAATCTTAGACCAATTATAATATGATTATCTTTATTAATGATAAATTTATCGAAAATAGTATATATTTTTGTAAATCATAGAAAAATGTAATATGAAATTTCTGAAAGTTTATGAACTTGTGGAGCAGATAAACGACGGTATTTGCGAAGTTCAAATTCTAGGCTTCAACAAGTTTAGCAAAAATTTTGCAAAAAAAGAAAAAAAAATGATTGAGAGAACTATCCCATTTAGGGATTTTTGGGAACAAAATATAAACTTTGATGCGAGCCAAATCGGTCTGTACAATAAAGGAACACCACTGACGACTATCTATGATGATGAGCTGATAAATAATATCCATTTTCAATAATATTCAACAATAAGTATGCACTGCAGTTTTACAATAGAATATTTTTGATGATGAGCGAACAGAATGCCAATAATAGCGAGAACTGTCAAAAAGTACCAGACATTATGGCGAAAGTTAATACAATATATTGTACGCTATTGCTGAAGAAAACTTTTGTAAAAATATTAGTAAGCATACATTTTGTTCTTTGTAAGAAGCGTTTATAGTTTATGTCTGTCAAACTCTTACTGAAAATCCATAAATTGTAGTATTTTAGGAACAGTCTTCGTCAGACTTCCAACTCGTTGTTTCTTTTCGCTTTAAAATGTGGCTCTCCGAAAGTGATTGTTACTCCTTTATCATTCTGTATTTTTTTTTTTTTATTTCTAAGCCAAAGACTGAACAATACAAACTAGCTAAACAACTTTTTAAAATAGTATGCTTCATTTTGAGATACATTAAGTCCTACGTTAAAATATTTCATTCATATGAAGAATATATAGTTGCGGCAGGTGCCAATTTCGATGTCTTAAACTCTCCTTCATACAATTGGTGTAGGGTATCAAAATCGAAGCAAACCAAATCAAAAACCGTTAAAGATACATCGGTCGTTTCATTGATCTATCGACATATCGATCGATCGATGTACTGAGTAAATACGAGAGAGATAGTGAAAGAGAGAAAAACAGAGAGAGAGAAAGAGAGAAATAGCTATATTGGAACTTAGTTATATGCAAATCATTTGCAGATGCAGCAAACCGATTTATCAAAGATTCTTATACGATTGAATATCTTTTAGCCCGAGTCCGAGTCCGAGTATCTTTTGCTTTATAGCGAATGTGTGTCTGGAACATGTTGCTGTGTGTTAAATGTGCATTGATAATCATTAGTTAAGTTGTTAACTGATTTCGTTTAGAGATTTGTCAACATGTTAATGCCTTTTCTTTGATGCTTTGCTACGAGTACTTATTTCTCTCAGTCCTCGGTCTGTTGTATCTGCATCTTTTGTGTTGTGTAGATACATTTGGTGAAATATTTTAATGTGATTTATCTGCATTGCATAAATGCATTTTTTGTTTTTGTTTTTTTGTTTTTTTTTTTTGTTTTAAGCATAAATCAAGCGTTACTCTGGCTAATGAGACAGATTGTTTTTTCATCTTTGGTTTATTTCTATTTTTTCTGTTCTGTACTTCTTATTTGATGCTTGGTGGTCCAATTATATAATATCTGTACGGGTATACTACAGCAAAGAGCGAAATAATACGCCATCAATTGCACTAATTAGCTCGAAGCGTGCACACATCGTCATCCTTCATCCTAATCCCAATGAATCTTCTGCACAATTGCACTTCGCAACAAAAAGCGCATCTTTACAATAATAAATATTGTGGAACGCTTTTTTTTATTATTATTTGTGTGTGCAGTATCTTTTTTTTTCAATAAATCACGCATTAAAATTGCTGCAAAAACAGCAGCAAGGAGCAAAAATAACAATCATTCAATTTCATTGAGGACCGCACACAAGCAAACCAAAGATCGATCCCATTTAGAATCTTTTCTTTTTTATTTCGATCGATCGATCGATCAATCGTCGCAAACAAGATATAGATACATCGATGCATTATTGAAGATGCATGGCATCGCTTTAAATATTGCTGAAAACTCATATTTTTATATGGCTAACAATTATCAGTTTAATATGCATTAGATTATCAAATAGTGCAATGCATTTAAGAAGAATTTGCTTAAGAAAATACTCTTAGACAAGCAATAACTTCAACTTTGGTGAAACCGCAACTCAAACACCCTTCGTGCGAAAATTCAAATCGTATAACAGTAACATATTCCAACCAAAACTAATTTGTAAACGCTTACTTATGGTATTTACTTACTTATATGGCCCTACAACCTTGGACGCACGTAGGAAGGCGCACTCGTCGCTAGAGTCTTCTTCGCGCCGGTGCCAATCATTGGAAATACGAAGCTCAGAGAGGTCATCGCAGATCTGTTTCGTCCAACGTAAGCTCGGAGGTTCTCTCTGATGCCGTCCACCAAATAGGTTTAGGTTCTGCATGTAAACATTCCGTGCCGGAGCTTCGACGTTCATTCGGATAAGATGACCAGCCCAGTGCAGCCGCTGATATTTTATGCTGGACTATGTCAACCTCAACATACAGCTTATGGTTTTTGATCCTCTTAAGCCCGTCTAATAGGATCAATAATCGTACGAAGAATCTTTCACTCGCTGTATCCGTCCATGATGTCAGGGTCCATGTTTCTGCGTCATACAGCAGATCCGGAACTATAAGTGTCAGAAAGTATGTAAAGCCCAATAATTTTAAAATGTGTGGTGAGTTTGCATGGGCTATCGATGAAAGTAAGCGGGTTACACCATTTTATATAAACAATAGGTGAAGTACCCATCAACAATATAAGAAGCCACTATATCAAATTGAATGTTGATATCAAGGTGGTGTGTTTGTATTGTTGTTTTTTGCTTCGATACCAATTATCAGCCATATATCTCAAAATTAAAATAAAAAACAATTGCAATAGATTGCGTTACGTAATACTTCAACGGCCCCTAATATCTGAAATTAGCGGTTTATGTTTAATTTGTATTTTGTTTTTCACAGTTTAGTTTTGTTTGACGATTCATCATGTAAAGACTAAAAATGTTTCTCCTTCATCCGAGCAACACCGAGCCCACTATTGCCAATACTATCCACAAATTTGAGTCTCAGCGCATGTTATTGGACGAAACGCTACCGAAAAGACTACAATCAGCCCGTAGTGAGGAGAATATTGCGGCCGTAGCAGAGAGTGTGGCTGAAGATCATGTCCAATCGATTCGACACCGCAGAATCATGGCCTCTCGTATGGAACAACTTGGCAAATATTACGTTAGGATCTTGGTTTAAGGGCTTACAAAATTCATAATAAAACTCATAATATAGATTCCGAAATCCAATTCTATTCGAAGTATTTTATTTAAAATTAAAAAAACCTCTAAATGAATCACCCGTTATTATTGTTATAATGAACACGAGTATTATTAAAATTATATATGGAAATTATTTATGTTACTACGCTCAACATATATAAAAGTTACCATGTCACGCCCACTAGAAGATC